>JAYESA010000456.1:0-187216 GCA_036927795.1 Iris macrosiphon
ATAAAATAGGGTTATTTATACTAATTACTCATAAGTTTTTTTGTTTATACACATGATATTTCTGTTTTTAAACTAATTATACTGACCATTTCTTACTTCAGAAAATAAAAATAAAAATAGGGATAGTTAATATTATAACTTTTTTTTATCTTAAAGTAAGAGTACCCGTAAAATAAACTACAAAAGTAGGGGTAGTCAGTGTAAATAGTTTATAAGTAGGAATGCCACGTGTAGTATGTTGATGTTTTTGCCTTTTGACTAATAAAGATAGTCCCACATTGGCTACACCACCAAGTGGATATCTCAATATAATACTTCGTATGAGTTGAGGTGTGCACATGGGGTGTGGTGGGGCACATGTGTAACCCCCTGATTTTTCAGAAAATTTTAATTTGAATTTTTCACAATTTTCTGTAATTTTCTAGAATTTTCAAGAATTTATTTTAGATTCAAATATAATTAAAAATATCCCAAACTTTTATTTTATGTTCTAAATAATAAAATATATTTTCTAGAAGTTTTTGGAAATTTTCTGAGTATTTTTAGTATTTATTGGGAGTTATTTAGGCTAATAACTAATTTTTAGGACTTGTAGAATTTATGGTGCAAGCTCAGGAATATAAAATGGATCCACGTTATTTTCTAAGGTTTATAATATTATTATATATTTTCTGGAATTATTTCAGAATTTGTGGAATAATGTTAGTATTTATTTTTAGTTTTATGGCAAAACTAATTTTTAGAGCTTCTCCTAATTATAGTAGGAAATCTATGAATATAAAATTATCCCAAATATTTTTCTAAGGTTTTTTGGTTCAAAATATATTTTCTGTAATTTTTCCAGATTTTTATGATTATTTTAATGTTTATTTTGAGTTATTTAGATTTAAAACGACCTAAATAATGTTTTGATAAAGGCAAATCAAAAATAAATAATATAAATAAAACCATTCAATCAGATTCTGACACATGTCAGCCTATAGATATCCATTCAGCCGCAGGTACATCTATATATATATAATATAATAACCCTAATTATCTTATTTTAGAGAGAGAGAGAGAGAAATTTGGGAGAATTGTCATCTAGGGTTTCTTCATTTCCAGAAGCCATTGCGCATAGTTCCGGACTCCAAACGAGGCCTAGTTTCTTGCGTTAGAACGATATTGAGGTTAGATTTCTGATTATATAATTTGTTTTACAAAATTATTAGTATTAAATTCTGGAAAATTCGTAGAGCACAGCATGTCCGAAAATAGACGTGTTTCGATGTTTTCGATTTCGGGAGAACCCGGAATCAGAATCACGAACCGTTTAAAGTTTCGGAAATCTAATGTCGAGATCATCGACATATATTTTTCCAGAATTTAATTTGAAGTATTTACATACTGTTAATTCTGTAGAACTTCTAGGTTAGAATTTAACCATCGGTGCACAATACAAAATTTGTATGTGCCATAATTCCCAAACGAATTTGAATTCGGACGAGCCGTAAATTCTAGTATATTTTTGATGCTGAAATCTACAGGAAATCATGCATGAAAGTCGAGTTTGTGTCGGTTGACTTTTTGGTCAACAGATCGCCTCGATTTGCGTGCCATAAGTCTCGAGTTGATAAAATTCAGTTTCTTTGGACAAAATTTAGGAATTAACATAAAAATCAGAATAATAAGATTAAAATAGGATTTTAGAGTAATTATTCCAGAATTAAATAAATTAAAATAAATTATCTTTTGACGTGATAAATTTGTAATACATAGGCTATTTGGACTGTGACTTGGACTCTGATTCATACCAGCAACAGGACCCCAGGCAAGTGTACCTTGCCAAACTCTGCAGTATTGTTATATATTTTCCTTGCTTTATTATATTGCTGTGCATGCTTAACCTAGGACCGTGTGACGTACTTAGCGTCCGATTATAGTCGGGTGCCAACACCGTACGCGGAGTTGTGTATTGTCATCTAGACATGGATATTTGTGACCCTCTTTATTCTCGTATTTGTCCTATCAAGTACACTATAACCCAGGACACTTGACACTATTCATGAGACAGAATCTTCCTGAGATATTCATGGTGATTCTGTGTAGGATACATGTTTTATGACATAGACATCATATTCATAGATATTAGATGACTTGCTGCATTAGATATGATCGTGCGTGACATGGACATGGTGCATCATGGACATGAGACGTATGATTACATTGGGTGGGGAGAGACACACAGGCTACAGGCTGAGTTTATATATATATATAAAACATAGTAAACACATAGTAAACACATAGTAAAATACATAGTAAACACTGCTACCGGCTCCAAGACACAGAGCTTGTAGTGGTCTCAGCCTGAGTTTAGTGATGCTCTCAAATTGCATTTTCACATAGATGGTTATATAGTTTACCCTATTTATTTTATTTACTATTACACTGCATTTTGGCATGTCGATTTATGTACCTTGTTATGTCCCCTGAGGACCTGGATACCGGACTTTGTCCCCAGGACTAGCAGACGAGATCGACCCCGAGCTACACGGGACAGGAGCATTAGCAGAAGATGGAGCAGGAGCAGACACTGGAGCAGTACCAGATCCAGTAGACGATTGATCCCCGAGGGTATCATCTGGGTATAGGCTTTCCCCATACTCGGTATTTGCTGTGGTTATCTTTATTCTTGTATCTTGACAGATGTATCAGACTCATTATCGGGTTATTTTCCCGAGTTTATATCATATTGAGATTGATCTTGCTTTATGATTCTGATATTATTGTATTCATTTCTGTGGATGAGATTAGTATATCTAGACCATTATTATTGTATTACAGCTTAAGTACGCCCCGATGGATCCATTAAATTGGGTTTGTCCATCGGTGTGTGCTGCTGGCCATTGCCACGTGTCTAGTCCCTCGATATTTTCGGACTGGGACGTGACATGGTTTTTGTGGTGGCCCATGCAGGTCGACGACTAAATTGTTCGGTTTCAACTTAGGAACCGAGCAAGCCTGCAATAAGGATAGGATAAGTTTTTGGATCTCATCCACTTGCTTGAATCGTTCTTGACATCTATATCGGATTCGAATTAATTTCTTAACTTGCATCCTGCCTTGATTTTCGTGCGCCTCTTATTGTTTATTTTGGTTGTTACTCTAAACTTTTTATTATGTGATTGGTAATTAGAACTTGACAGTTTGAGTTAATCTTATAGATGGTGACCTAATGATTACCCCTTAGCTTTGAACCGCGTAATTAGTACCCCACCTCGATACAAGTTATCTTTCCTTTCCCTTGAGACTAGTAACCTGTCCATTCTCACTATTGACACATGACCTATGAGCACTATGATTAAGACTTAAGATGACCATTACTTACGTAATACCATAGGAGACCCTAATAAGAGTTCTGTTTTATTTAGATGTGCAAGGTTATTTTGCAGGACCCTCTTAAGACTGTCACAGTATTAGTTTAATTCTTATAAGTTGGGTAGTATGCCTCACAACATAGTACCACCTAGCCCTATTGATGAAGTGACTTAGGATGACACAACTTTAGACTTGCATAAGACGACAGTATTTATTCAGACGATAGAATTTAGAGGTCCTTGTCCCCATTTGGTCGACTAGCGACATAGACAAGGAGTTGTATGATAACTGTAGAGATTGTAGAGTCTTTTATTATTGTTGCTTATTTTGTTTCTGTTTGTGAACTCGAATTGATTTGTACCTCCTTTCATCATCATCTAGTGTACTTATAATTTTTGTACTACCTTGACTTATGCTGCTATATTATAGCCTAGTTTTTGCAAGCTTATTCTTTATCAAGCTTGTTCATGACATATGTGTTATTGGGGCCTGATCAACCCCACTAATACAATTGTCTATTCAGAATCAATGTATTATGGTCTGATCAACCTTAGTGCATTTTGGTTCGCTCTTCACACGACTACTTTACGTGGATTGAGATATATAGTTGACTAGTAGACGCCTGTACTTACCCTCTAGATATGTCTGAGCAGATCGTATCGATTACATAACTGTACTAATACGAGCATGCAAACAAAGGATTACCAAAATAGGATTTCAATCCACAACTGCTTTGACAATTCCCAATTGAATTCTTTAAACGCCTTGATCTCAATACTTCTATTCTATTACGCTGCCCTTGAACTCTTTATTATTGGTCTCCGTCTTCCCTTATTTCGGAAAGACGAAACATCGTGCTTGGTATAAATTGATACACAGAGAATACTAGATATACCCCATAGGCCGATCACATACTTGAGGATTATTCTTCGTAATTAAGGACATATCATATATGATATGATCGGCATTGAAGTTCGAGGATTGAATGACATGAGTAAACATATTAAGGAATATTCTCTTAAGGTATATAGCCTTATGTGATAGATGGGTAAATTCTAAGTTGGGTAGTAGTGCATTGTCAACTCGAGAGGAATTTCTTTTAGATTGTGATCGAGTAAGATTAAATTGGGAGAGGTTCAAGCCATTTTAATTTTGAGAATTTTAGAAGAATGACTAAGATGATGAGGATTAATGAATAGATATTGAGGACCCAATATTTATACCTTAAGTACATGATTTAAACAATGAAGGTAAAATCATCAACTTGAAATTTAGAGAATAAAAAGATGAAATTTCAGACTTGAACAATGGTGGACTGCATTTTAATTTTTTTTTTCAAGTTGATGATTTGAGTTAAAATAAAAAACTTGATGGTTGGACTACCTATTTGAAATATTAAGGATGTGAATGGAATTTAAGAAGTTGAAGCATACAAAAACTTATAAGTGAAAATAGGAATAATAATGGACTCGAATTACTTCTAGAGGAGATTATGATAATTGGAGATCGTGAGGTAAAATTGATATGCGTATTTAAATCTTAAAGATGATATATGGATTTAATTTAAATTTGGATATGGATAATTTGAAAAAGCGAGAAGAGATAACCATAGGTTGAATTTGATTGGATCAGTGGTCATCTTAACCTAGAAGTGATTACAATGGATATGATTAGGATTTTAATTGTCGCAAGGAGATTGCGATTGACTTGCCTTATGTACACGAAGGATTAACAAATTATGCCTTATTTTAATTTTGAGGACGACATTGTCTTAAGTTGGCTGGATTGTGAAACCCCCTCACCTAAGAAGTAGACCTACTTGGCTTAGATAGTGAGACTAAGGCTAGCTCGAATCCACTTAGGAATAGAACACGATATTTTTCATTTAGTTTTATAACATGGTATCCCTCGGCGCACCTTACCATTGCTTCGATAATTGGAGCACTTCCCTAGTCACTACCTTCCTACAAATTCTACACCTTGTCCTAGACATGCCCATCCTCCAATTTTCATCTTTGTGCAATGTTTCAATTATTGGGTGCTTTTATGCAAAAGAGCATTTAGGTGTCCACACTATTGGACATGACACACGAAGAAACCTATTTTCACTCATGTGAATTTCTCCCATAATTTTCGGAATGTGCAACGTGCAACATCGTCCACTCCGTTAAACCTAGCCTTGCATTTTAACCAATACAAATCTTAGACCATCCTTGACTTCTACCATGACTTAATTTTAATTTCGAGGACGAAATTTTTATAAGTTGGGTAGATTGTAACCCCCTGATTTTTCAGAAAATTTTAATTTGGATTTTTCACAATTTTCTGTAATTTTTTAGAATTTTTAAGAATTTATTTTAGATTCAAATATAATTAAAAATATCCCAAACTTTTATTTTATGTTCTAAATAATAAAATATATTTTCTAGAAGTTTTTGGGAATTTTCTGAGTATTTTTAGTATTTATTGGGAGTTATTTAGGCTAATAACTAATTTTTAGGACTTGTAGAATTTATGGTGCAAGCTCAGGAATATAAAATGGATCCACGTTATTTTCTAAGGTTTATAATATTATTATATATTTTCTGGAATTATTTCAGAATTTGTGGAATAATGTTAGTATTTATTTTTAGTTTTATGGCAAAACTAATTTTTAGAGCTTCTCCTAATTATAGTAGGAAATCTATGAATATAAAATTATCCCAAATATTTTTCTAAGGTTTTTTGGTTCAAAATATATTTTCTGTAATTTTTCCAGATTTTTATGATTATTTTTAATGTTTATTTTGAGTTATTTAGATTTAAAACGACCTAAATAATGTTTTGATAAAGGCAAATCAAAAATAAATAATATAAATAAAACAATTCAATCAGATTCTGACACATGTCAGCCTATAGATATCCATTCAGCCGCAGGTACATCTATATATATATAATATAATAACCCTAATTATCTTATTTGAGAGAGAGAGAGAGATTTGGGAGAATTGTCATCTAGGGTTTCTTCATTTCCAGAAGCCATTGCGCATAGTTCCGGACTCCAAACGAGGCCTAGTTTCTTGCGTTAGAACGATATTGAGGTTAGATTTCTGATTATATAATTTGTTTTACAAAATTATTAGTATTAAATTCTGGAAAATTCGTAGAGCACAGCATGTCCGAAAATAGACGTGTTTCGATGTTTTCGCAATTTCGGGAGAACCCGGAATCAGAATCACGAACCGTTTAAAGTTTCGGAAATCTAATGTCGAGATCATCGACATATATTTTTCCAGAATTTAATTTGAAGTATTTACATACTGTTAATTCTGTAGAACTTCTAGGTTAGAATTTAACCATCGGTGCACAATACAAAATTTGTATGTGCCATAATTCCCAAACGAATTTGAATTCGGACGAGCCGTAAATTCTAGTATGTTTTTTATGCTGAAATCTACAGGAAATCATGCATGAAAGTCGAGTTTGTGTCGGTTGACTTTTTGGTCAACAGATCGCCTCGATTTGCGTGCCATGAGTCTCGAGTTGATAAAATTCAGTTTCTTTGGACAAAATTTAGGAATTAACATAAAAATCAGAATAATAAGATTAAAATAGGATTTTAGAGTAATTATTCCAGAATTAAATAAATTAAAATAAATTATCTTTTGACGTGATAAATTTGTAATACATAGGCTATTTGGACTGTGACTTGGACTCTGATTCATACCAGCAACAGGACCCCAGGCAAGTGTACCTTGCCAAACTCTGCAGTATTGTTATATATTTTCCTTGCTTTATTATATTGCTGTGCATGCTTAACCTAGGGCCGTGTGACGTACTTAGCGTCCGATTATAGTCGGGTGCCAACACCGTACGCGGAGTTGTGTATTGTCATCTAGACATGGATATTTGTGACCCTCTTTATTCTCGTATTTGTCCTATCAAGTACACTATAACCCAGGACACTTGACACTATTCATGAGACAGAATCTTCCTGAGATATTCATGGTGATTCTGTGTAGGATACATGTTTTATGACATAGACATCATATTCATAGATATTAGATGACTTGCTGCATTAGATATGATCGTGCGTGACATGGACATGGTGCATCATGGACATGAGACGTATGATTACATTGGGTGGGGAGAGACACACAGGCTACAGGCTGAGTTTATATATATATATATAAAACATAGTAAACACATAGTAAACACATAGTAAAATACATAGTAAACACTGCTACCGGCTCCAAGACACAGAGCTTGTAGTGGTCTCAGCCTGAGTTTAGTGATGCTCTCAAATTGCATTTTCACATAGATGGTTATATAGTTTACCCTATTTATTTTATTTACTATTACACTGCATTTTGGCATGTCGATTTATGTACCTTGTTATGTCCCCTGAGGACCTGGATACCGGACTTTGTCCCCAGGACTAGCAGACGAGATCGACCCCGAGCTACACGGGACAGGAGCATTAGCAGAAGATGGAGCAGGAGCAGACACTGGAGCAGTACCAGATCCAGTAGACGATTGATCCCCGAGGGTATCATCTGGGTATAGGCTTTCCCCATACTCGGTATTTGCTGTGGTTATCTTTATTCTTGTATCTTGACAGATGTATCAGACTCATTATCGGGTTATTTTCCCGAGTTTATATCATATTGAGATTGATCTTGCTTTATGATTCTGATATTATTGTATTCATTTCTGTGGATGAGATTAGTATATCTAGACCATTATTATTGTATTACAGCTTAAGTACGCCCCGATGGATCCATTAAATTGGGTTTGTCCATCGGTGTGTGCTGCTGGCCATTGCCACGTGTCTAGTCCCTCGATATTTTGGGACTGGGGCGTGACAACATGCGTACCATGTGGGGGCATATTCCTAGGAGAAAAAATGATTAACTCCTCATGAAAGCATTTATGCTTTTTGTCATGCTCTTTGAATTATTTCCATAGGAGCTAGCGACTCAGACTCGGACTCGGACTCGGATGCAAAGTGGCACTTTGTTGGCGCACTTAGCACGTCAACATCGTCGCAAGGGACTTGTACGCTGTTGTTGCGCTCGTGCGCTCGTTTTATGCTTGGGTTGCATGCGCGTGTTGCATGAGCGGACGTTGGACGGGCGATGAGCGGGTGCTGAACGGGCTACTCATTGGGCTGCGATTGTGGGATATCAATTTTGTATATTGGCTTTTTAGTCCCACATCGAAAAGAAGAGGAGGATGGGCTTCTATCCTTCCCTATATAAAGAGTTCTCTAACCTCCTTTTGAGACAGACCAAAAAGTTGAGAAAGATGAGTCCAAAGGAGCGTGTTCGAGACACACAAAGAGGTGACTATGAGCGTTCCAGAAGTTCTCTTGTGAACTTGCTGGCTCCTGTGAGCAGATCGTCGATAGAGGACGAATCTTGCTTTAAGCAACGGTGGTTTTCACCGTCCCAGCAAGAATAATTTTTTATTTTTTCTTCTTCTCCTTTTTCTTCTTGGTTCGTTCTGTCTGATTGCAACTGCATTTTGCAAGGAAGAACGAAGATAGTTTTTATTTTATTGTAACTATGTTCTGTCCGTCTGCAACTGCGATTGTAAGAAAGAACGAGAAGTTTGGTTAATTCTGATTTTTTTGTAATCTTGAGAGCAAGTTGTAATCAGAATCCTTATACAGTTTTTCGTGGAAATCGAGAATAGTCAGAGTAAAAACTTTTGTGTGAACCTCTGATCTCGACCACGCATTCTTTCATCTTTGGTTTAGTCTCGTGACTAACAATCTCAAAGCAAGATCCAAATAAAGATGGGGAACATCCGTTCAAGACTTCTGGACACAAGTTTTCACAAACTTGAGAAGATTGACGGAATTCACTTTGAATATTTGGATGAGGGAAGTAGTCCTTTGTCAAATGTTGAAAGTGAGTTGTCGGTACCTACCATTTTTGAGGATGGAGGAGATAGCGACTGAAGAACACGCATTCCAGTTAGAAAAAAGATTACAAGATGACCAAGGATTACAGAGTATGCGCACAAGGGAAAGACCTTTGCGCATGACAGGACATGGCACTTTGCAAGACTTGGCGCATGGCAGCGCATTGGAAGTCTTGGCGTCTTGGCGCATGGCAGATATGGATGCATAGTGTCTCAATGTGCATGATGGTCTCTGCACATCCATGACGCGCATGAAGGCTTATGTTCATGGATTGGTGCATGATGGCTTATGCACATAGATTGACGCATGTTGGCTTATGCTCATGGATTAGTGCATGGTGTCTTATGTGCATGGATTTGTGCATGGTGGCCTATGCACATAAAAGTCACTGCACTATACAGGACTTAATGCATGACTGAAATAAAAACTTGGAAGTAGAACCACTCTGAACCAATATAGCAAGATATAACTAAACTTGGTTCCTTTGATTACTTAACTTGGTTGCAATGATTGCACATGTTAAGTCCTATGGAGTGGTTGCTGACTAGTGGATAGAAACTGGTACATCTAGCCACATGTACTTTAGGAAGAGCTGTTGATCAAGGCTGAACCTTTCAGTAGTGAAGGTCTTAATGGCAAGCAAGGATCAAGCAGAGGATTTGAGAATTGGGGCAATGGTTCTGAACTTCGAGAAGTTACAGTCAAAGGAGTGCGTGTAGCAACGTACCAGTGATTACCAAGGACCTGATCTCAGGAAGTCTGTTGCAGATTTGAGGGTGAACAACCATGTTTTCCAGATGGTGATATCTTGGCAGGAGACATACTTTGAAATAAGACATTCAATTTCAAATGGATGTTCGAGCTTCTGCTTGTGCCTGAAGTCTCATTGTAAGAGTTGTGGGACCCCAGACTAGGACATGTACTTCGTACTGCCAGATGTCTAGTCTAGGATTTATCTCCAAATATGGGGGTAAGGAGGTGGAGAAGTGTAAGGTCTGTGCGAAGACAAAGATCATAAAAAACTGTTCAAACGGGTAAACCGAAGTACAGATCTTATGGAGTTGGTTTACTCAGATATCTGCTACTTCAAGCAGTTCTCCACAAAGGCCAAAAGAAAGTACTTCATTACTTTCATCGATGACTGATCGAAGTACGCGTTCGTCTATCTGCTCTAGTTAAAAGATGAAGCATTCGAGAAGTTCAAGAAGTTCAGGGTTGAGGCTGAACTTCAAATAGGGCAACAACTCAAGAGACTCAGAAGTGATCGAGGTGAAGAGTATAGGTCTATTGAATTCATATCGTTCTGCAAAGAAAATAGAATTGTCAATGAGACAACTGCTCCGCATTCTTCTCAATCAAATGTAGTAGTTGAAAGGAAGAACAGGGCATTGACAGAGATGATGAACTCAATACAGTTGACTACGGGTCTTCCAAACTACTTCTGGGGATAAGTTGTGTTGACGGCTATGTTCATTCTGAACAGAGTGCCATACGCAACTTTCGATGTCACTTCTCAGAAACTCTAGTTCAGAGTCAGACCCAACTTGAACATCATCCGAGTATGGAGGTGTCTGGAAGGAAGAACATAACGTTAACAGAGAAGATGGACTCAATACTGTTGACTACGGGTCTTCCAAACTACTTCTGGGAAGAAGCTGTGCTGATGGCTACGTTCATTCTGAACAGATTGCCATACACAACTTCCAATGTCACTCCTCAGGAACACTGGTTCAGAGTCAGACCCAACTTGAACGTTATTCGAGTGTGGGGATGTCTGGCGTCTGTGAAGCTTCCGAAATTAAAGATTCAGAAGCTAGAATCGAGGACTACGAAGACAATCTTTCAGGGTGATGTTGAGAAGAGTAATGCTCGGAGATTTCTTGATATTGAATTAAATCATAACATTGAATCTTGCGACGCAGAACTCCTCGAAGATAAATTTGCAAGGCACAAGAACATTGTTATCGCGGATATTTCAAAAAATAGTGTGGGTGCACAGAAGACTGAAGCTTCCAACGAAGATGTAGTCTAAGAAGAAGTTATCATCCCAACGACAACGATCGAACTAGAACTCGCAGAGCTGGTGTCTAATCGAGTGAGGAGAGTGAAGGAATTTGAAGAAAATTTTGTCATCTATCATGTGGAAGAAGATCCACTTACCTATGATGAGGCGATAAAGATCAGAGATGGTGTCTTCTAGAGGGAGGCTATAAATAATAAGTATGACTCAATAACCTACAACCAAACTTGGGTATTGGTCAATCTGCCTGTGTCACGCCCCAGTCCCAAAATACCGAGGGACTGGAGATATGTGGCAATGGCCAGCAGCACGCACCGATGGATAACCCAATTTAATGGAACCATCAGGGCGTACTTAAGCTGTAAATAAGGTCTATTACACAAGTCACACTAATCTCATCCATAAAGATAAAGAAATAAACTGCATACTGAATGGAAATAAGTAGCAACAACAAATCACAGCAAGTCAGTCGGAGCAACAATCCGACTTAAGTCTGAAATAACTGGCTCTATAGGCCAGGAACAAAAGATATAAACATGAAGTAAATAAATGAGTACTGGGACAGGCACTCAGGAGAAGTCCTCGACAGTCACCTCATCTTCAGTGTTCGGTTCAGCTCCAGCAATAGCTTCAGCTCCGGTCCCGTATACCTCGGGATACTGCTCCTCAGCTAGACCTGGGGACATAATCCATTCCAGGTCCTCAGTGGACATAGCAAGGCACAAGATAAAACAAGCCAACTGAATAAGCAGTGCAATAAATAAATGAACAGCAGGGTAAACTAAGTAACCATCTATGTGATATGCAAATGAGAGCAACACTAGTACTCAGGCTGAGACCGCTACAAGCTCTGTGTCGGGGAGCCGGTAGCAGTAATAACACGTAAAGGGTCTAGCTTTGCTGGAGAGTCTACAACCTCACAATAATAGTAGATATATATATAGAACAGCCTGTAGCCTGTGTGTCTCTCCTCACCCAATGTAATCACGCAAGCCATGACCATAACGTCTCATGTCCATGTCAGCGGGATTATAACTAATGCAACAAGTCATACTGTCTATAATAAATGTCTCTATCAAGTCCTGTATCCTATACAGAATCACCACGAATATCTCAGGAGGATTCTGTCCATGATAGTGTCAAGTGTCCTGGGTTGTAGGGTACTTGATAGGTCAAGTACAAAGTAAGGGAATCGTAAATCCATCTCTAAATGACGAACCCAACACCGCGTACGGTGTCGGTACCCGACTATGATCGGACACTAGGTACGTCATACGTTCCCTAGGTTAAGCAGTTTAAATCAGTTTATATGAATTTGCACAAGAAATCCAGCAGAGTATTTTTACAGAAAATATGAAAATAATGACTGCAAGTTTGGCTAGGTGCACTTGCCTGAGGTTTGGATTCCACTTAGGTCCTGGTTTCAGAAATTTCCAGAGATGTCTCCGAAAGCTGAAATAAACTGTACTATCACGCTCAGAAGGTGTCAAACAGCTAGGATCGCCTGTCCTTGGGTCCAATTTGGAGACAAGGGCAAAAACGGCAATTTCGGCCCAAAACGGGGTCCACCGGTGGGCCCGCTTTGCACCGAAAAACGTGTCAGGGTCAACGGTCTCCAAATTCACAAAACTTAGTGTCAACAGGTCAGGAACGCTGATACGAACCCAACGAAACTTTCAGATTTGAATTCCGATGAGCCGATCACAAAATCGCCCGTCGAGCGGGGCCTGTGGGGCCCACGACACGCAATTTCGTCAACGTTCTGAGAATCGGACCAAACTTGACCCACAGGACCAGCGTATCGCTACGAGTCCGATGGCGCAAGTTTTGTCTCGATCCGACGTGTGTGCACGAAGTTAGGGTAAATTGCAGAAAAGTCGGATACGGGGCGATGTCCGCGGATACGCGTTGATTCTGGTGTTCACGCACACCCGAATCAGCTTCCGCGAAATCCCACATGTCCGTATCAATGACGCGCACGTATCTGTGAAGACCGCACGCGACCAAGTCGTCCCGTTTGGCGGGGCGCACTCAGTTCCGGGGTGAAACATGGTCTGGTTTTTTCCTGTTTTTGGATCGCGGTGTGCGATCACCACAGGACGCGATGCCCCGAGCGGTTTGTCCGGGCACCGAGAGGGTCATACAGGCTTCGCGTAGAAATTCACAGAATCGAAAATAGAGATCCGAGGTGCAAGTTACGAGTACCTGAAGGGAACCCAAAAAACTGGGGTTTTGAACTGTGTCCGACACGCGAGTTTGTGTCCCGCTGTGTCCGGCCTAGGGCTGGGCTGTGTCCGCGTGGCCGGAGGGGCTGGGGGACTGGCCGACGGTCGGCGAAGCACCGCTGGGGGGCTCGCCGGAGTAGGGTGGTCAGCCGGTCGGGGTCGGCCGGCGTCGGGTCCGCTTGGGGGGGTTTCTCCGCCTGGGGAAGGAGGAAGAAGAGGAAGGGTGGAGATGGGAGGCGGCGCTGCTCTGGCACTGGGCGGCGCTGCTGGAGGAGCTGGGCGGCGCTGGGGCGGGCTCCGGTGAGGGGGTGGCCGGAGTCGGGGTGGTTAGGGTTAGGGTTTCGGGTTTGGGGGAAAGGGGCCGGAGGAGTAGGGTTTTTATAGGGGATCCACGGGGGGGGGGGGGTCGAGGCCGGGCTAGGCGGGCCGAGGGGAGGTCGTGGGGTAGAGGGGGAGGTTCTCCGGCGACGTGGCCGAAGAATCCGGTCGAAAAACACGGGGGGGTTCGTGGGGTTGGGGGTGATGGGGTCCGGGTCGGGTCGGACGCGGATCCGGGTCTGGCCGACCCGCCCGACCCGTTAACAGCGGGGGCTGGGCTGGGTTTAACGGGCTCGGCCCACTGGGCCGGGCCGGGCCCAAAGCTAAATAAAAAAAAAATACATATTAATAAATAACAAAAATTTTAATAATAAAAACATTTAATTAATTAATAATTAAAAAAATAGTTTTTAGGCTTTTAAAAATAGGTATGAGGTCCAATAAAATCCCAGAAAATTACCCTAAGTCCGGTTTTCTCTTTTACACCATAAAATCATATTTTCAATTCATTTTAATGTTAGTTATTGGCATTTAAAAATTACAAACTCACCATAGGTCCTATGTAAATTCCTGAAAAATGCATATTAAATCCCAAAATTGATTTTAAAAAAATATCTGAAAAATTTAGGGTGTTTACAATCTACCCCCCTTAAGAGGATTGCGTCCTCGCAATCGAAGGGTAAACTATAAAGGCAAGATTTACAGAATTAAAGAATGCTTAAGTTCTACCTGATTTTGCAAATAGGTGTGGATAACGCTGCGCATAACATCTTCTCGTTCCCAGGTCGATTCGCCAGGAGAGTGTTGTTTTCAAGCTACTCAAACCAGCCTGATTGTCTGCCCTCGCAGTGTCTTCTCGCTGGTGTCGAGTATACCCACTGGCTGCTCTTCGTATCTCAGGCTAGGTCCCACTGAAATCTCAGAATGATCAACTATATGGCTTGGGTCCGTCACATATCTCCTCAGTTGTGAGACGTGGAATACGTCATGCACTCCCTCTAAGGATGGAGGTAATGCAAGACGGTAAGCCACCTCACCAATGCGCTCCAAGATATCAAATGACCCAATGTACCTTGGGCTTAACTTGCCTCTGCTGCCGAATCTGATAGTACCTCTAGTGGGCGAGATCCTCAAAAATACATGCTCTCCTTCCTTGAACTCCAGGGGTCGTCTGTGTGCATCGGCCCAATGCTTCTGTCTATCCTGGGCTGCACGGAGATGGTTCTGAATCTGTTTTACTTTCTCCACTGTCTCTGTTACCAACTCTGGACCCAGTATTTGACGTTCGCCAACGTCACTCCAGCATATTGGCGATCTGCACTTCCTTCCGTACAACGCCTCGAAAGGTGCCATCTGAATGCTTGCCTGATAGCTGTTGTTGTAGGAGAACTCCACTAAGTGCAGATGATCTTCCCAAGATCCTCCAAAGTCCAGTATACAAGATCGCAGCATATCTTCTAGGATCTGAATTGTGCGCTCTGACTGTCCGTCTGTCTGAGGATGATAGGCAGTACTGAATTTGAGCCTGGTGCCGAGACTCTCTTACATGCTTCGCCAGAAGTGAGAGGTAAATCTCGAGTCTCGATCTGATACAATACTAATCGGCACTCCATGTAATTTTACGATCTGACGCATATACATGTCGGCTAGTACTTCCGTGGATTGTCCAACTCTGAACGGCAAGAAGTGAGCCGACTTAGTGAGCCGATCCACGATGACCCATACTGCATCCTTTCCACTACGGCTTCTTGGAAATCCAGTGACGAAGTCCATGGTAATATGCTCCCACTTCCATTCAGGGATGGGAAGTGGCTGCAACATACCTGCAGTCCTTTGGTGCTCGGCCTTCACCTGCTGGCAGACTAAGCATTTTGCCACAAAGCGGACAATCTCCCTTTTCATTCCATGCCACCAGTAATATTGTCTTAAGTCCCGGTACATCTTGGTTCCTCCTGGATGAACCGAGTATATGGAGCTATGGGCTTCTGTCATCAACTCCTGCCTTAATTCTCCATTTGGAACACATAGGCGATTTTCGCACCTTAATGTTCCGTCCTCGTGGATGCGAAGTCCCGTCTGCAAGCCTGCTTCTGTTCTTTCTCCCAGCCTTCGGAATCTGGCATCATTAGGCAAAGCTTCCTTGATTCTCTCCACCAACGATGACTTCACTTCGAGGTTTGCCAGCAAACCATTTGGTCCAGGTAGAACAACCTCTATCTGAAGATCTTGCAAGTCTTATAATAGTTGAGGCTGCTCCGTTAAGAAATAAGCCGAGGGTTTTCTGCTGAGGGCGTCGGCTACCACATTTGCTTTCCCCGGGTGGTACTGCAGATCGATGTCAAAGTCCACCATCAACTCAAGCCAACGCCTTTGCCTCATGTTGAGCTCCTTCTGTGTATAAACATACTTCAAGCTCTTATGATCAGTGAATATTTCGACCTTCTCTCCATACAGATAATGTCTCCAGATCTTCAATGCAAAAATCACTGCAGCTAGCTCCAGGTCGTGCGTTGGGTAGTTCTTCTCGTGGACCTTCAGCTTCCTCGATGCATAAGCGATAACCTTGCCATGTTGCATCAAGACACAACCTAGTCCACTACCGGACGCATCACTGTATACAACAAAACCTCCTGACCCTGAGGGAAGAGTCAAGACTGGTGCTGTTGTTAGACGCCTCTTCAATTCTTCGAAGGCATTCTGGCATTCTTCCGTCCATATGAACTCCTGATCCTTCCGTGTCAGCTTAGTCATCGGCTCTGCGATCCTTGAAAAATTTTCTACGAACCGTCGGTAATACCCAGCAAGTCCAAGAAAACTTCTCACTTCCGCAACAGAGGTAGGGGTAGGCCAGGTCTCTATAGCAGTGACCTTTTCTGGGTCCACAGACAGTCCTTCACCCGAGATAATATGCCCTAAGAATGGCACCTTGTCCATACAAAACTCACATTTGCTGAGTTTGGCATATAGCTTCTCCCTTCTCAAGGTTTCTAGCACAATTCTAAGGTGTTCCTCGTGCTCTTCGTGGTTCTTGGAGTAGACTAGGATATCATCAATGAATACCACTATGAACTTATCCAAGTACTGATGGAAGACCCCGTTCATCAAACTCATAAATACGGCTGGTGCATTGGTTAAACCAAACGGCATAACTAGGAACTCATAATGTCCATACTTAGTTCTGAAGGCCGTCTTTGGGATATCTTCCTTCTTCACCCTAATCTGGTGATAACCGGATCTAAGGTCAATCTTTGAGAATACCTTAGCACCACTCAATTGGTCAAACAAATCATCAATGCGTGGTAATGGGTACCGGTTCTTAATAGTTACAGTATTAAGGGCTCTGTAATCGGTGCACAACCGTACAGATCCGTCCTTCTTGGGTACAAAAAGTATAGGTGCTTCCCATGGTGAAACACTGGGCCGGATAAATCCTTTCTCCAGAAGGTCGTCAACTTGTGTTTTCATCTCCACTAACTCCTTAGGTGCTAGCCGATATACCGATGAAGTAATAGGTTCGGCTCCTGGAGTTAGGTCTATTGTGAATTCTATCTCCCGATCAGGTGGTAAACCTGGAAGGTCGTCGGAAAACACATCCACAAATTCCGTTATGACTCTTGGGTAACTTGAATCTTCTTCTACAGTCAATACCCTAAGAGTTGGCTGGACCCCTTGTTCTACAGCTCCTCGTAGAAATTCAAACTCAGGAAGGCTAGGGGATCTAAATATCACTTTTCCAAGCCGGCAATCCAGTGTCGCATGGTACTGACTTAACCAGTCCATACCAAGTACAACATCGTAATCAGGCATAGAAAAGATCAGGAACTGGGCTCGCATCTCTCGGCCACAGACTACTACCGAACATGATCTACAAGTATCACTAACCGGGATAATTTCACCTCCCGTTAGAATTCTCTTCATCTTCGAGAGAGGTGCGGTAGATATTCTATGTGTGGCTACGAAGCTAGCAGCAATAAATGAATACGAGGCTCCAGAATCAAATAATGCTACAGCAGGTATTGAAGCTACTAATATGGTACCTGCTATCACTTCGCCTGCAGTAGCTTCCTCAGTGACTGCTAGTGCATATGCCTGACCTCGTCCCTGAGCGGGACCCCTTTGCTGACGAGCTTGTTGGAACAATGCTGCCTGAGGTGGTAGAGGTGGCCTGGCTCCTCCAGGCCCTGTCTGTGTTGCTCCCCCAGCTGGAAGAGCTGCAGGTGGAGCTGGTCGATTCGGAACTCCCTCTCGACGTTCCGAGCAGTCCTTTGAGAAGTGTTGTCCAGATCCGCAAACCAGGCAGAGTCCCAGTTTGCGTCGACATTCCTTTTCAATATGTCCTACCTTGCTGCAGTAATGGCAAGTAGGCAAGTTCTTAGTTGCTGCTCTTGGAGGCGGGCTCTTCTGGGGCCGTTTAGCAGATTCCCCTGGTGATGACTTGGACGGTGCTGAGGAGAAGGGACGTTTCAGGCTTGATTCCCTCCAAGTAACGCGCTCCAGCCGACGTGCTGCAGCTAGGACGTCGGTGTAAGAGGTGGGCGCGACCGATCCGATTAACTTCTGAAGCTCGAACCTGAGCCCATCAAAGAACTTCTCCGCCTTCTCCTCTTCGGTAGGAATTAGCGAAGGGGCGAAGCGGCTCAGGCGAATGAATTCGGCGTTATATTCCTCCACCGTCATGTTGCCCTGGATCAGGCGGTTGAATCTGTCTCGAAGTTCTGACCGAGCCACAGCAGGGATGTACATTTCCTGGAAGAGTCTGGAGAACTCCTCCCAGGTAACCTGATAATGTCCGAGCCTTCTTTCTTCGGACAGCCACCAATGATGTGCGTTGTCCGTCAGTTGCATCCTGACGGCAGTCATCCATTTGTCCCTTGGTAGTTCGGCGGCCTCCAACTGATGCTGTGTGTTTATAAGCCATTCATGCACTTCAGTTGATCCTTCCTTGCCCGAGAAGGTACGGGGCTTAAGTTGGCGGAAATCCGTGATGGATCCCGTTGCTGGCCGCCTATTTGGTGGATTTGCATGCTCCAATGCTGCGACTAGGCTGTTCCTTAGGTTCTCGGCCTCTCGGCGTTGGGTCTCCTGTTGAATCTGTTGTTGTGCCTGCATCATGGCGTAGAATATCTGGAACATTTGCTGGCCGTCCATTGTCTGTCCTGGGGGAAAGACAGGCATCACAGGAGGGAACTGGGGAGGAGGCGGGATGTCATCACGCCTGAACCTGGAACTTGGCTGGCCAGTTTGATTGCTCTGAGAGGATTGTCCTCTGGTATCTGGCGTCGTTCCAGCTTCGCAGGTAAACCCTGCTTCAGTCGGTGTACCCAAGGGGGTCTCGTCACCACTTCTGGGATCCATAACTCTGCACCAAAAGAAAACAATGAGAACGCACAGAGGAATCAAAACAGGATGCAATTCAAGCAATTAAATTGAATTCGACATAGAGTTCAAAAATGATTCAATCAATGGATGAGATTCTATAAATTATCCTATCTTATTGCAGGCATGTTCGGTCCCTAAGTTAAAACCGAATAATTTAGTTAGGACCTGCATGGGCCACCAGAAAAACCATGTCACGCCCCAGTCCCAAAATACCGAGGGACTGGAGATATGTGGCAATGGCCAGCAGCACGCACCGATGGATAACCCAATTTAATGGAACCATCAGGGAGTACTTAAGCTATAAATAAGGTCTATTACACAAGTCACACTAATCTCATCCATAAAGATAAAGAAATAAACTGCATACTGAATGGAAATAAGTAGCAACAACAAATCACAGCAAGTCAGTCGGAGCAACAATCCGACTTAAGTCTGAAATAACTGGCTCTATAGGCCAGGAACAAAAGATATAAACATGAAGTAAATAAATGAGTACTGGGACAGGCACTCAGGAGAAGTCCTCGGCAGTCACCTCGTCTTCAGTGTTCGGTTCAGCTCCAGCAATAGCTTCAGCTCCGGTCCCGTATACCTCGGGATACTGCTCCTCAGCTAGACCTGGGGACATAATCCATTCCAGGTCCTCAGTGGACATAGCAAGGCACAAGATAAAATAAGCCAACTGAATAAGCAGTGCAATAAATAAATGAACAGCAGGGTAAACTAAGTAACCATCTATGTGATATGCAAATGAGAGCAACACTAGTACTCAGGCTGAGACCGCTACAAGCTCTGTGTCGGGGAGCCGGTAGCAGTAATAACACGTAAAGGGTCTAGCTCTGCTGGAGAGTCTACAACCTCACAATAATAGTAGATATATATATAGAACAGCCTGTAGCCTGTGTGTCTCTCCCCACCCAATGTAATCACGCAAGCCATGACCATAACGTCTCATGTCCATGTCAGCGGGATTATAACTAATGCAACAAGTCATACTGTCTATAATAAATGTCTCTATCAAGTCCTGTATCCTATACAGAATCACCACGAATATCTCAGGAGGATTCTGTCCATGATAGTGTCAAGTGTCCTGGGTTGTAGGGTACTTGATAGGTCAAGTACAAAGTAAGGGAATCGTAAATCCATCTCTAAATGACGAACCCAACACCGCGTACGGTGTCGGTACCCGACTATGATCGGACACTAGGTACGTCATACGTTCCCTAGGTTAAGCAGTTTAAATCAGTTTATATGAATTTGCACAAGAAATCCAGCAGAGTATTTTTACAGAAAATATAAAAATAATGACTGCAAGTTTGGCAAGGTGCACTTGCCTGAGGTTTGGATTCCACTTAGGTCCTGGTTTCGGAAATTTCCAGAAATGTCTTCGAAAGCTGAAATAAACAGTACCATCATGCTCAGAAGGTGTCAAACAGCTAGGATCGCTTGTCCTTGGGTCCAATTTGGAGACAAGGGCAAAAACGGCAATTTTGGCCCAAAACGGGGTCCACCGGTGGGCCCGCTTTGCACCAAAAAACGTGTCCGGGTCAACGGTCTCCAAATTCACCAAAATTAGTGTCAACAGGTCAGGAACGCTGATACGAACCAACGGAACTTTCAGATTTGAATTCCGACGAGCCGATCACAAAATCGCCCGTCGAGCGGGGCCTGTGGGGCCCACGACACGCGATTTTGTCAACGTTCTGAGAATCGGACCAAACTTGACCCACAGGACCAGCGTATCGCTACGAGTCCGATGGCGCAAGTTTCGTCTCGATCCGACGTATGTGCACGAAGTTAGGATGAATTGCAGAAAAGTCGGATACGGGGCGATGTCCGCGGATACGCGTTGATTCTGGTGTGCACGCACACCCGAATCAGCTTTCGCGAAATCCCACACGTTCGTATCAACGACGCACACGTATCTGTAAAGACCGCACGCGACCAAGTCGTCCCGTTTGGCGGGGCGCACTCAGTTCCGGGGTGAAACAGGGTCTGGTTTTTTCCTGTTTTTTGATCGCGGTGTGCGATCACCACAAGACGCGATGCCCCGAGCGGTTTATCCGGGCACTGAGAGGGCCATACAGGCTTCGCGTAAAAATTCACAAAATCGAAAACAGAGATCCGAGGTGCAAGTTACGAGTACCTGAAGGGGACCCGAAAAACCGGGATTTTGAACTGTGTCTGACACGCGAGTTCGTGTCCCGCTGTGTCCGGCCTAGGGCTGGGCTGTGTCCGCGTGGCCGGAGGGGCTGGGGGACTGGCTGACGGTCGGCGAGGCACCGCTGGGGGGCTCGCCGGAGTAGGGTGGTCAGCCGGTCGGGGTCGGCCGGCGTCGGGTCCGCCTGGGGAGGTTTCTCCGCCTGGGGAAGGAGGAAGAAGAGGAAGGGTGGAGATGGGAGGCGGCGCTGCTCTGGCGCTGGGCGGCGCTGCTGGAGGAGCTGGGCGGCGCTGGGGCGGGCTCCGGTGAGGGGGTGGCCAGAGTCGGGGTGGTTAGGGTTAGGGTTTCGGGTTTGGGGGAAAGGGGCCGGAGGGGTAGGGTTTTTATAGGGGATCCACGGAGGGGGTCGAGGCCGGGCTAGGCGGGCCGAGGGGAGGTCGTGGGGTAGAGGGGGAGGTTCTCCGGCGACGTGGCCGAAGAATCCGGCCGAAAAACGCGGGGGGGTTCGTGGGGTTGGGGGTGATAGGGTCCGGGTCGGGTCGGGCGCGGATCCGGGTCTGGCCGACCCGCCCGACCCGTTAACAGCGGGGGCTGGGCTGGGTTTAACGGGCTCGGCCCACTGGGCCGGGCCGGGCCCAAAGCTAAATAAAAAAAAATACATATTAATAAATAACAGAAATTTTAATAATAAAAACATTTAATTAATTAATAATTAGAAAAATAGTTTTTAGGCTTTTAAAAATAGGTCTGAGGTCCAATAAAATCCCAAAAAATTACCCCAAGTCTGGTTTTCTCTTTTACACCATAAAATCATATTTTCAATTCATTTTAATGTTAGTTATTAACATTTAAAAATTACAAATTCACCACAGATCCTATGTAAATTCCTGAAAAATGCATATTAAATCCCAAAATTGATTTTAAAAAAATATCTGAAAAATTTAGGGTGTTTATAGCCTGAAGGAGCTAAACCAATCAGATGCTTATCAGATCTTCAAGTTGATGGAGAAGAAAGTAGATAGAATAGTTGAGTTCAAGACAAGGCTATCTGCCTAGGGGTTTTCTCAAACAATAGGGGATTGAGTTCTTTGGCACCTCGATGAGGGCGTCATAGATCTGGATGATGATTGTCGTAACTGCTATTCACAAGCTGATTATTTATCAGATGATGAAAAGATAGCAAGTCTTGGATGAAGATAGACATGAGAGATTCACGGACAACAGTCATAACTAATGTCATTCAGGTTTCAAGATAGTCTGCGAGTTGGTGATATCTCGATACGGCCTAAAGCAATTCCCAGGATGTGGTAGCAGGAGTTTGACAGGTCATCTAGTCAAAGTTATGGCAGGATCAACGAGAAGGACAAGTGTGTGTATACGAAGTTCGCTGATAATGGAGGAGTTATCGTTTGTATCTATGTTGATGACTTGTTAGTCCCAGTTGTGGACACAGAAGTGTCACTAACAACGATGTCATTTTTGTTCAAACTCAGGACATGGGATTGCGGATGTCATCCTGAGGATATAAGATAATCCAGATGCCAGGTGGGCTTGCTTAGTCACAAGCTTCAGTATGAAATATTGATCACATGCTTTGGGTATCAGGGACAATACTCCTCAGGTGTGACATGAATATGAATCCAAATCAAAGAAAAAGCGTCAGACAGTTGGTGTACTCGAGCATCATCAGGTGAACGATTCAAGCTGCATGTACCACCAGCCCTGACATAACTTTTGCTGTAGGGATGCTGAGTTAGTTTACAAGCAGTATATGTGTTGAACACTGAAATCTGTGAAGAGAGTCATCAGAATTCTCAGGAGAACTCAATAGTATATCATATGCTACAACAGTTATCCAGATATGAAGGAAGGCTTTGGTGATGCTAGTTGGTGCTCAGGAAAGAAGAATGAAAGATCCACATGAGGATGTGACTTCTCTAGGGGTGGTGTTACTATATCGTGGAAGTCGAAGCAGTAGTCTTTACTCTCAGAGTTCTTTGCACTATCAAGCTGCAGCATATAAAGCAGAATGGCTCTGGAAGATCTCAAATGATCTTCCTATAGTTAGTACACATATTCGGGTGATACCGACATACTATAAAAACCAGGAAGCTGCAGCAGTGGCATCTGTTCATCTCTTCAACGGTTTAAAGAGAATTGTGTGGATATAACACATGACACTGAATGAGTGTAGATTTTGTGGATCATTACAGTGCTTTAATAATTGAAGTCAGATAAATCTGGCGGATCCGTTCACGATAGGCCTCAAGGGCCAGTACAAGACACTGAATGAGCGCAGCTAGCGTAGATCTTTACAGTATTTGATGATCGGTGCCAGGAGGGTCTGGCAGATCCGTTCATGTAAGACCTCCAGCGCCAGCTGATTCCAAGAGCTATAAATGAGGGTAATACTCCATGTTACAGTGGCGTGACACCATACGAGGGAGTAAACCTTGACTTTGGGTCATGTCACTGTCACGCCCCGATCTCCTGTAGGCTAATCGGCCGTCCCCGCTAGGCGAGAATCACCGCGCCAGCGCTCCCGTGGGACGATTGCTTGACCCATCTGGGCGTGATGCCGCACGAGCGTAAGTCACACCCGTGCAAGGCCGTGGTCCATGCTGGCGGTAAGAGGTCTAAGCCACAGAGTCACATAGATTGTCCGAGTGCAGCAAAATTATAAACGCATAGGCGATTGGTAACAAGTTCACAGAGTCGTCAATAGCGGAAGCATTGAATAACACAAGTATAGAATTAAAGCAAACTCTTTATTGATATTGAACAAGTGTTACAGGCGGCGCTAGGCCGAGATTATAAGTCGCTCAAGCCTCTCCCTCTGAAACAATAAAAGCGTGCGAAGTGGCTACATTTGTGGAATAATGTATAGGCGATGTTTCAACATTATGTCTTGTATATGTGCTTCAGTTTCGGATCGCAACACTCTAAGGCTCCAGAGTGAACTCCATGCCTTAGCACGCACGAAGGAGGCATCCGCACCGAATGAGGTTCTCCCGCACCCTGCAAGTAATCTGATGGGTTATCAGTACATAAATGCACTGGTGGGGAGGCTACTCGCCTGTTCGACAAATCCAAACACGTTATATAGGTTCCGTGCACCATCTATTTAGTTATCTTTCTATTATTGTCTTAGGATCAGTTTCATGGCAATGTTGAATAGCCTATCTCGTGTGGCAGTACGTCGTGCGATATAAGGAACACGGCAAGACTTACCAACTTACTATCCGTCATTTCCTGTCCAAGGCAAACTAAATTAATTCAAGAACGAGCATATATAATAAAATCTAGGGCAATTGCATATGCAAATACTATGTTGTGAGCGGAATTATATTTCGGGTGCACGAGTATACATGTTATCATATGTGTTGCATAAGATATTGAAGTGTTCCATATATACAAGTGTGTTATACTCATGATCGTTCAGGTATTCTCGATGCGATGCAATAACTCGCACGCGGATTATCGCTAAGCGAGGATGACTTATCTATATGAACATGAGTCGCTAGCATAGCCATAAAGGACGAGTTATAGTCTTGGACGAGAATGGCATGCAACAAAGATTCATTAGTGGCTACAGACCATTCCGTCCATATAATGAGACTATTATGAAGTTCTCTCCGGATCAGATCGGTACCAGTTCCCCAGCGACCGTCCACAGGAACCATTGACCTTGTTTCCAAGTTGTCCGCGACATATAATTATTGGTCTTCCAAATTTACGAGATGCACGAGATACTTGAATCTTGATTCTTGCTCTGAACGAGTATTGCTCCACGAGCTGTGTTTCTTGCTTTACTTGACATGATTCTCGTTCATTTTTTAACTTGCCTTGATGTATTTACCTGGTTCGGGGACTGCCTTGGTGACCTAACGGTCCCGGATAGTTTCAGGCTTACACATGCACGGAACGACTATTATACAGTCTTCCGAGAAGAACTAAATGAATGCATGACATGAATAGCATTACACGGTCTTGGCATAGTTTATGCGACAAGCATTGAAATAAGGTAACGAATGCAAGTTAACATATAAGCAGGCAAGCATTGCATTCATAAGAAAATATAAGCATTTACGTTGGCTCGGGCCTAAGGGTAAGCCGAGGAGTGAAACCGTAAGGGAACATACCGAGCGACATTATCTAGGGACGTGCAGTGTAGCAAGTGAATCAGTGCACTATGAAGAGTATAATGTTCTACTCGAGGCATAATGGGGTCTAGTTGCACAAAACAAATGTAGCATGCGAGGGTCTGTATATAAGCAATATTTTATTTTCATGTTCTAACACAAGCAATACAAGTTAGAATTATTCCCTTAGCTAGGTGCGTTATATTCTTATTAGTATGCATGGTGTGATTCACCTAGATACTATCATGTATCGTCCATATTTTAAGTGTGCTGGCTAAGCAAAGACAAGTTTATCGTAGCCATCCACCTTAGCGATGATTCGCCTCGGTCGAGTGAGCCTCTGAAAGCCTAAGACGGAACTCCTGAAGGGCCAAGTCTGGAAATCTTTTTGTCTCAAACGAGTATTCTCGCTGAGCAAAGCGGGTAGGGACGTTCCACTTTTCGTTTGAATCGGCAATCCGCTTGAGTGGAACGGGTCATTATATTATACACCACTCAGAAAAAGTTCCGTCCTCGAGACTTCCTGAGCGCAGGCCGTTCTATCGCACTATTGAATCTATCCCAAACATAGCAATCGGTACCATTAGATCTGATTTGTTCGAACGGATCTCCTACTCGTTCCTTACGCTGTATCACATATATGCTGAGTCGGTCTCAATTGTGCCTTAGCGCGGAACATATTGCTTAATGCGGGGTACGTTACAATCTATCTTGAAAGATGATCTAAGGCTGAGGCAAAGTTCGACAAGTTGTTATACTTATCATGCAGATATTTTACTTATACTAGCATTTGAGATCAGCATATCGCGAGTCTGGATCATGCACATATTCAAAGCATCCTTCAAATATATGTATGTCACCAACTTGGCGATAGTGAAGTCTGTGCACTCGAGTTTCACATATCATTGAATCTTAGATCGTGCACATGTTCAAGGCACCCCTCAAACATATGCATTCAACCAAACTTAGTGATAGTGAAATCAGACAAGCTATGGCACCTCGTTTCCCCTATTCGGGAAGCGCGGCTAAGAAATACAAAGATGGTATCGTTCGATCGGGATAGATTGAAACAAGAACTCGTCCTCATTATGGATTTGTTTCTTCGGAATCGATTCCCATATTCAGTGGACCGTGCCCCCGGGATCGACTTAGCGGCAGAGTCAGGAGGGACCTCTCTGCTGTATCTTTTATTGCCTCGGATTTCGATGTCGCTTGTTGCTTTCGTGCTTTGAGTTGGTTTTCAGATTTGCTTGGATTTTTTTGAACGATTTCGATGGATTTTATTATTTTCGATCATTAAACTGCACTTTAATTCTGAGATTGGAAAGAGAGGAAGAGGTATTGATCAAAGCTGTTCGTGATGCAGGTGAACGAGCAGTAGGCGACTTACGAGCGGAGTCTTGAAACGTCTATTTTCTTCTCCCTTCCAACCAACTAAGTGAGTGGCTACCATCTCGATTAGCTATCCCTTCTTCCAAGCTTCACATCTATAAATCTTGCATCCTTGTTTGCCCCGATCAAACGATACCAAGTAATAACTAAAAGATGCCAAGATAAAATGGGAATAGACTTGGACTATTTGCTTGTCAAAATAAACATGTGAATTATTATCTTACTGTATGCTAGTTCGTTTCAAATGTTATATACATGATTCAATTTTAGTTAGAATGCATCTTCTTCTATAAATTGAGCTAAGTATGGATCAACCTTGTATGCGAAAAATTGTTCAGGGAGGCTATGCAAAATGAATCATGAAATACTGCTTGTCTTGTACTCGTGTTGCCTCAACTATATGAATTGGTAATTAAGAAAATATATCGTTCGATCACGGACAACTTGTGTACAAGGTATATTATGAATTTCGTGGACAGTCGTCGGGGCGCTGGGACCGATCCGATCCGGATGGAACGTATGTATAGTCGTATGTTATGGGGCAAAGTGTTATGCAGCGGGGCTCGCCACCTGCGTTGCATATCATTTGTGTCTTGAGACTATAACCCATCCCTTTGTGGCATCATGCCAGTGATCCCTATGTATATTTAAACCTGTTGCAAACTAACTTGTGTCTTCGTGGCAGGGAAGGCATGGTAAGTATTGTGCATGTGCTTCAGACGAAAGGGTAATAGCCACCGAACTGTGGTA
The DNA here is from genome assembly GCA_036927795.1 of Iris macrosiphon. Taxonomy (NCBI): domain Eukaryota; kingdom Viridiplantae; phylum Streptophyta; class Magnoliopsida; order Asparagales; family Iridaceae; genus Iris; species Iris macrosiphon. The sequence continues at coordinate 27,650 of JAYESA010000456.1, forward strand.
AGTTCATTTCAGTATTATACACATATACTGTTGCTTGTAAATGAACTAAGGCAAGATAGAAAACCACAATAAATATGCATGCTTCATTAAAACAACGTGTTGATTGGTATAGTTGGGTTTAGCTCGCCTTCACTAGTATGTTTCGACATACTGACCCTCATTGAAACATGTTTCCCGTACTAAGGCGAACCGAGCGAGGAGCCGAGGTCGTCTTCCCGATCCAGTCCAGCTATAGGCGCATCATGACTCCGCCACCCTTGAAGCATTTTGAAGAGAAGGAGCTAGAAACCAAGCAAGAATGGAGCTCCGTGGAAAAGCTATTATTCCGTCCGGAGGTCTTTATCCTTTTGAAGTTTAGTAAAGGGATGTAATATACAGGACTGCTATCTCATTTTGTGTCAACACTTTTGTAAGCCCGTGCGGCAAAGTAGCTGACTCGTTCAGGAGTTTGTAATAGATGTTCATTATCAATAAAGAGAAATTTTCCATGTTTCAAATCTGTGTTTCAATTTATCTGCGTACTCTGAATATGTGCTCGCTATGCGAAAGCAAAATACTCTAGCCTTGTCCGGACGCAACCCCAGGCCCGCACGGCGGTCACGCTCAGGGGACACCCTTACGACTTCATGAAATCGAGGCATGACATGTTGATATCAGAGCACAGATTCAAGTTCCTGACCCTCGTATTAGAAAAGTTCCTTTAACGATCAATCCATGTGCGAACTCTTGAACTCGTTAGGCCAAAATAAGATATATTCATGCAATAAGCCCATAATACATTATGATCCTAATGTAATTTACCTTCTTTTGAAGGAATGGCACTAGCGCAATCCTCAGCGCAAGCTCCGGACGAAACGCAAGGCCAAGGAAGTAGTTCGGGCACTTTGGGAAGTTCAGGGAGCCAGCGAGCCATGCCAAGCATCGATCCCATCCAACAACTGATGCGGATGTGGGAGGCAAACCAACAAAGGTACGAGGCTCGCTACGAACGGGCCGAGAAGCGAGCGGAGGAGAGTCAACTCAAGTTTTAAGACAATATAGAAGCTCGATTCTCAGTCCAACAGCAGCAGGTGGATATCCTGCAACAGATCGTGCAGACTTTGGCTTCCAACCAGTCTGCGGCAACAACAGCAACTCCGATGGAACAGCCCGTGCTTGAAGTCGAGATGCCGTAAATTCTAAGGACGAGGGACGTGACTGCCTTCGACTTTGGCCACTTCAAGAAAGTCTGCAATACTCCATTTAACGGGACTGAGGACCCAATCGTGGCTCTAGATTGGTTGGCCGAACTTGAAGACCACTTCGCTCTGCTAGAGGTCCCCAAAGAGAAGTGCGTCGTATGCGCCAACTGCAGCTCCGCCTCAACGTGCACGATTGGTGGGACGTGCATCGACGATCTCTTCAATTTGACCATGGAGAGGAGGCGATCTCGTGGATGACTTTTCGTGCCGCGTTTGAAGAGGAGTTTATACCCCCTCCAGTACGACGTCAGATGGAGAACGAGTTCGTACAACTGAGGCAAGGCAGCATGACAATCAAACAGTATTCTGCCGAATTCAACCGACTCTCCAAATTCGCTAGCGCCTATTTACCTGATGCAGCGAGTCGAGCTAGAAGGTTTGAAGGTGGTCTACGCCTTGCCATCCATGCATACGTAGTCATTCTGCAGTACCAGACAATGCAGAAAGTTATGAATCATGGTCTATCTCTTGAACCCCAGTATCCTTATGTTGCTGTCAGTGCTGTGCATACATCCAGTCACAAACGCCAAAGCAACGATAGAGGAAACAATGCTACAAAGTGTCAAAACCACGGTGGCCATCAGAAAGGGAACCCGAGACCATTTTGTGATTTCTGTAAAAGACAAGGGCACACCACTGATAAATATTACAGCAGGAAAGGGATGTGCTTCAACTGTGGTGGTCCAGGCCACATAGCTTGGGATTGTCCGCTCCCCTCTAAGCTTACACCGCAACGTAATATTCCATAGCGATATGTTCTATTCTTAATTTTTGGGACGAAACTTCCATTTGGTTGAGTAGGATGTGGCGCCCCGTTTTCCCTATTCGGGAAGCGCAGCTAAGAAATACAAAGATGGTATCGTTCGATTGGGATAGATTGAAACAAGAAATTGTCCTCGTTATGGATTTGTTTCTTCGGAATTAATTCCCATATTCAGTGGACCATGCCCCCGGGATCGACTTAGCGGCAGAGTTAGGAGGGACCTCTCCGCTGTATCTTTTATTACCTCGAATTTTGATGTCGCTTTTTGCTTTCGTGCTTTGAGTTGGTTTTCGGATTTGCTTGAATTTTCTTGAACGGTTTCGATGGATTTCATTGTTTTTGTTCATTGAACTGCACTTTAATTCCGACATTGGAAAGAGAGGAAGAGGTATTAATCAAAGCTATTTGTGATGCAGGTGAACGAGCAGTAGGTGGCTTACGAGCGGAGTCTTGAAGTGCCTCTTTCCTTCTTCTTTCCAACAAACTAAGTGAGTGGCTACCATCCCGATTAGCTATCCCTTCTTCCAAGCTTCACATCTATAAATCTTGCATCCTTATTTTTCCCAATTAAACGATACCAAGTAATAACTAAAAGATGCCAAGATAAAATGGGAAAAGACTTGGACTATTTGCTTGTCAAAACAAACATGTGAATTATTATCTTACTGTATGCTAGTTCGTCTCAAATGTTCTATACATGCTTCAATTTTAGTTAAAATGAATCTTCTTCTATAAATTGAGCTAAGTATGGATCAACCTTGTATGCAAAAAATTGTTCAGGGAGGCTATGCAAAATAAATCATGAAATACTGCTTGTCGTGTACTCGTGTTGCCTCAACTGTATGAATTGGTAATTAAGAAAATATATCGTTCGATCACGGACAACTTGTGCACAAGGTATGTTATGAGTTCCGCGGACGGTCGTCGGGGCGCTGGGACCGATCCGATCCGGACGGAACGTATGTATAGTCGTATGTTATGGGGCAAAGAGTTATGCAGCGGGGCTCGCCACCTGCGTTGCATATCATTTGTGTCTTGAGACTATAACCCATCCCTTTGTGGCATTATGCCAGTGATCCCTATGTATATTTAAACCTGTTGCAAACTAACTTGTGTCTTCGTGGCAGGGAAGGCATGGTAAGTATTGTGCAGGTGCTTCAGACGGAAGGGTAAAAGCCACAGAATGGTGGCAAGTTCATTTCAGTATTATACACATATACTGTTGCTTGTAAATAAACTAAGGCAAGATAGAAAACCACAATAAATATGCATGCTTGATTAAAACAACGTGTTGATTGGTATAGTTGGGTTTAGCTCGCCTTCACCAGTATGTTTCGACATACTGACCCTCGTTGAAACAGGTTTCCTGCACTAAGGCGAACCGAGCGAGGAGCCGAAGTCGTCTTGCCGATCCAGTCCAGCTGTAGGCGCATCCTGACCGCGCCACCCTTGAAGCATTTTGAAGAGAAGGAGCTAGAACCCAAGCAAGAATGCAGCTCCGTAGAAAAGCTATTATTCCGTCCGTAGGACTTTATCCTTTTGAAGTTTAGTAAAGGGATGTAATGTACATGACTGCCATCTTATTTGGTGTTTACACTTTTGTAAGCCCGTGCGACAAAGTAGCTGACTCGTTCAGGAGTTTGTAATAGATGTTAAATATCAATAAAGAGAACTTTTTAATGTTTCAAATCTGTGTTTCAATTTATCTGCGTACTCTGAATATGTGCTCGCTATGCGAAAGCAAAATACTCTAGCCTTGTGCGGGTGCAACCCCAGGCCCGTACGGCGGTCACGCTCGGGGGACGCCCTTACGACTTCACGAAATTGGGGCGTGACACAAGCTACCTTGCAAAATTCTCAAGGGTTCTCATTTTATGAATCACGATGATACTTTCAACAGGGTCAATCAAATCCAAGTTATTTTTCAACTCAAATCAAGTTTTGTACTACTGTTAAGCACGATCTATTCGATTTAACTAACTAGCGTCCATCCGTTCGGGTCAAACATAGCACACATTATTGTTCCAAATCTAACACTAAGTCTTGCTATCCCAGTTCGATAGCTTTATTCAAACAATGTTCTAAAGTCGGTTACACAGGTTCTCTCACTCGGCATAGGGTCATCTGCCTAATTGCTAGGTCAGCTTACGAGGTCATAGGTACAAGTTCAAGCACACGATTCATCGTATAATTTTGTTGCACGAGGCTCGCCCCAATTCCTAGGGTCAAACAACTGTTCATTTGCACGGGGTATTCTACCCAAGCTCGTTTCACTCAGATTTATAAACATCGAGCATGGATCTTTCTACACACAATAACACGTTCGTTGCACAGGGGTCCAGTCCGTTCAGTCAAATCCACAATATATCCAAGATGCGGGACAAGCTTAGTGATTTGCATAGTCTATCTCTTCAAACATGTTTTGATAGAATCCCTATCCATTCCAAGTCTAGACCACCAAGCCAAGATTCAATTCTAAACCTTTATTTATAACTCCAAGTCTTCCAACCTGATTTATGTATCCGTTCACGAAACCTTCAAGCATGATTTACTCCAGGTTCTAGGTTAACTTATCCTCGAAACATTTTCGATCACTTGTATTCCAAATTCGTCTTATCGTGTCGAACCAAAAGTCAAGACGATCCATAAGTTGTCACGCTCCGGTCTCCAGCAAGTTTGATCACCCTCGTTGGACGTGAGATCACCATGTCAACGCTTTTGCTGGATAATCGTCCTAATCCAGGCGTGACGCATGTTGTCACGCCCCAGTCCGAAAATACATAGGACTAGGAACACATATATGGAAATTCTAATATATGGATACCATAATACACACGTATGCTATAATATGAGTATAAAATCACATATGGTACATATAGTGTCACAGGTCACAGATATACTAAATCTCATCCACACAATAAGTCACAAAAAGAAAATAACTAAACTAGAATAATGAGTCTGAATAATCCAAAATAATAGTCGGGTGGAGACAAATTCACTACCAATGACTATATCAATACTAAGATAAGGGAGGAGGGTAAATCTACAATATAAATAAGATGATGATATAAAGGTATCAACGAAGCGATCCGTCGCTAGAGATAATCAAAGATGCTCCGAAGGTAAGACTTCCTCGGAAGAGATAAGTGGTAAGTCTTGATCCGTGATCATGCGAATAGTCATGAACATCTACACCTGAAAAGGGACCAGGTCCTCAGAGGGACGTAACAAGATACATAGAAGTAAGCCAATTTGAAGACAGTAAACATGCAATATAGACAAAAAATATATAAGTACATTGTACATGTCACGTCCCAGTCCCAAAATACATAGGACTAGAAATGCGTAACACGCCCAACCGTATATATATAAACTCTAATATATGGAAACCATATACACACGTAGGCTGTACATGAATATCCAATCCACCAGTGGTAATATACTGTCACAACAAGTCATACACAATCTATATCTCATCTATAGCACAAATAATTAGTAGAAATAAAGAGCTGAAATATAATTGGATATCCAAGATGAGTATCAAGTCTGATAGTCAGGTGGAAATAAATCCACTACAAAATGACTATACTGAAGTAGTACAAAATCTCTAAACAGTGGAAATAATCAAAGCTACTCTGAGGGTAAGGCCTTCTCAGTCAGGTACGTAGCGTCAGGTCTAGGACCGTACTCCTGTGGATACTCCTGCTCGTCCATATCTGGAAAGGGACCAGGTCCTCAGAGGGACGTAACAAGATACATAATAATATGCCAATAAGTACTGAAATATAAACATCCAATGGGTCGCCTAACCGTCTAAGTGAATGCAATTTGAGAACAACTTTCCCAATGCATGGGCTATCTGGCTATAATAGGATTGGCATAATTCTCTCGGAGAATCAGGAGCCTATAAGCGTACCATCCTTTGAACTGTCGAGGCCGCCTGTAATATATAGGATCACAACCACCCGTTTCTCCAGCGGAGAATCCGTGCGAACTAGAGAAAGTGTAAAGGAGCCCAAACGCCTTACTCGTTGTTCTTTCCACCCCATGCTCTACGTATGCCACATCCATGACACGATAAAACCACTAAATAACTGTCAGGTCTGCTAGCATACAAAGTTTCTATCAACAGTTATTCCTAACGTACGGCCAATACATACAGGAGGCCAGACCTGTCATGCAGTCCGTGATCTATATGAGACTCACAACTCGTGTAACAACTGTGTCACAGCCCATGAATCTAATGATGCTACATAATACTGAGGTGGTCTCATAAAATAGGTCCAAAATCTACGTAAATAAATCATCTATATAAGCAGAATTAATCATGCATGTATCAGCTGGAATATAAATAATAGTACAATGGCAAGGTATACTTGCCAAGCAAAGTTCTGTAAAGTGCACGTCCAATACTGTGTTTATGTTAGTGAAAGAAGTGGGGTTAGGATTTAGGAGAGTTTGTAATTTATATAGAAGGAGAGAGGCGGTGAGGTTAATTTATAGTGGACTTAAAATGCCACTGCTGCTGATGTTTCTTTCTTTCTTTCCTTCTTTGGTCTTTGGTTTCGGTTGAGGGATGTTTAGTAATAATAGGGTTTAGAGGTGGTGGAATAGGAATGCTCACACGCGCGGGGAATTAAGCAAAGCAAAATTGGCTTTTGCTACTGCTGCTGCTGATATTTCCTTCTCCTAATGGGTTGTGGTTTCCAGCGGGTAGTGGGTTTCGGTTTAGGTTTCGGTTTGATATCCAATATCCAATAGGAATTATATATATATATATATATATATATATATATATATATATATATATATATATATATATATATATATATATATATACATATATTCATAGAAAATTCTAAGAATTATATTGGTGCATACGGTTGATCTAGCAACTGTCCAAAGGGTCTCCTACATGAAATAAATTAGGAAAAATTTATAATGGCCCCATAAACCCCCTAGGTGCATAAAAATCTCAAATAAAAATTAAATAAAATCTATTTCCTCTATTTAGCTTATAACTACTATAAATAATTTAATTAATTAATAATAGAGAAATACGGTTTCAGGATTAGGGATCTTACAGTACAAGACAATCTATATGAATGCAAACGAGGATAACTTTTCGACGTATAGGCAAGGGTAGGCTACTCGATCAAAGCCTCACAACTCACACACCCCTCAGGGGACATCAGAAATCGTCATACCTCGGGGGTAGCGACCCGCGCGGCTCTACAGAAATTGACATACTTCGGGGATAGCGACCAGCGTGACACACGCCCGTTGTACGAGCTATATACTACGATTTACCAGAGTGGTTATAGCCCATACACCTAATGATTGTCCTCTCATGATACTAAGTGTCAAGTGTGTGTCAAAATACATATGAAAGAAAACACACATGCAATGCATATACAGAAATGTAATGAATATACAGATATATAAATAGCATGTAAAAGTACTGTAAGCAATTTGGCAAGGTATCTTGCCTGGTAAGAGAACTGCAAAGTGTAACGTCCAGGAGTCAAGCACACAGGATCAAAAACTACGGCCTCAGAATGAACGTCTCCGGATGCTGAAATAAACAGCACAAACGTTCCCAGAATAAGCGAGATAGCTAGAAAACACTACCCTTTCGTCCAATTTGGACACAGGGGCAAAACGATAATTATGGGTCAAAGCGGGCTCCACATGTGAGCCACCTTGTACCGAAAAGCGTGCCAGGGGTAAAGGTCTCTAAATAGGATAAATTATAGGTTAAATCAATTCTAAACGTCAATACGAACTCACGGTACATCCAATTTTGGATTCCGGTGAGCCGAACACAAATTCGCCCAAAAAGTCAACCGTGGGGCCCGCAAATAGGCGGCTTGGTCAACTATCTCAGAATCGCGTGAAACTTGGTTCACAAGACCAGCGTAATATCACGAATCCAATGGCGCAAGTTTTGTCGCGTTCTGATGAGCGTAAACTAAATGGTGCAGTATTTTACAAAAATTGTGATACGGGGACTTGTCGCGGATGTGGGTTGATTTCGACGCGCACACACGTCCAAATTAATTTTCGTGAAAGTTTACATGTCTGGGTATTCTGTGCGCACCTTTTGGTATACTTGGTATACGATGGGGCGGTCCCGTTTGGCGGGGCGCGCTCCGTATCGCAAATTATGAAAGTTAGAAAAAGAATATTTTCGGGATTTTTTATCTAATTTAATTCTACATACAGCAATAAATAAAATATTGTATTTGATAAAAAATAATCTAGGTTAGGTGGTCTTCGCATACCAAAAAGAAAAATCAAATTCGGATCTCTGTGGAGGGAGATACGAGTTCGTGAACATGGGTAGTTACCGCAGTTTTCTGCGATCCAAAAGTTGTCGTTTTTCTTCGACTTGGCGTCGATTTTTACCTAGGTTTGCGTGTTGCACGATAAAAACTAATCTACGGGATTGGAAGAGAGATAGGTGAGGATCATACCGGCGAAGACGAATTAGAATTTGGTTGAGCGAGGAGGCGGAAATCAGAGCGAAAACAGGGGTACGCTGTTGAGTACTTGCTGTCGCGGCGCGATGACGCGGATGTGGTCGCGGACGGCGGACACGGCGCTGGGGCTCCTGCGGTCGAGGCTAGGTCTAGGTTGGCGGTGCGACGGTCGCAGGGGAATAAATTTAGGTTTAGGGTTTGTGCAATGGTGTTATATATATAAGGTATATATATATAAGTAGCCGGGGGGGGGGAATTATACTCGTGCGGGGGTGTTTGGGAAGCTGCTGTTTCTTCGGTTTATTAGGAAGGGTGCGGGCCAGGTTAGATATATAGGTGGGTTTGGGTTAGGTTAGATAATGGGTTTTGATCTTTTTATTATTCTATTTCCTTTTTCTTTCTTTTCTTTTCTATTTCTTTTTCCATCTTCTTTTATTCTTTTCTTTGGTTTTCTATTTCTAATTCTTTTCTTTTTCTATGACTATTTCTTTTATTCTTTTCTATTAATAAACTTTATATATATAAATATATATATACCTATATATATATATATATATATATATATATATATATATATATATAATTCGCAAAATTTATATTGGTGCATACAATAAATCTATCAACTGTCCACAGGATCTCCTACATGAAAATAATTAAGGAAAAATTATAATTGCTCCATAAATCCTCTATTGCGCAATCACCTTGAAATACAAATTAAATAAATTATATTACTTCTAATTAGCTAATAAATGCTATAAATCAATTAAATAATTAATACGGTTTAAAAATTAGGAGTTTTACATTCTACCCAACTTACAAAAATTTTGTCCTCGAAATTGACACTAACCCATATTCATAATAATTACTATAGCTATTACACTACATTACTATCTAGCAGTGCTTCCTAAAAGTCATGGTCTGTCATTCTAATACTTTCTCATTTATTGTCCATACACTATTCTATCATCCTCTAACTCGTCTATACTACCCAACTTACAAGAATTCTACTAGTAGTCAAGTCTTTTGAGGCTATTGTATAGGTTTTAAGACGAATATATTTATTGGGTCAAGAATCTTGGGGTACTTGTCTTGAATCTCACAACCATGATTTTTTTTGTAACTGTCAAGTATCGTAGTCTAATACTGTCATGACACCTTACCAATATGTCTGCAAATACTTTGACTACTTTACTACAACGGTCTAGCTGCAGCTGTCGCTACTTTGCTAGCGATTTGTCATAGTTGTCAATTCGTAACAAGTGCCTTCAACTCTTCCTAGGTTTAGTCTAGGTTTTAGGGTAACAATAAGGTCTTGACTAACTTTATTAAACTATTGGAAGTATGAACTAATTCAACAATCTAACAAATTTCTATTAGGCTAAATGATGCTACTTACGGGTTAAATTAATAAGAGAATACATATATTGCTATAGTGTATATATATAAGGGTTATTATTTAGAACTCATTCTTTTAGTTATTAATCATTTACTAAACCATTTATGTTTTAACTAACAAAATGAGGGTGAGTTTGAAGTAATTCAAATAATTCATGATGGCACGAAAGGATACTATGATAGGAAGAGTTAAGCACGTCTAGCTGTCCAACACAAAGTCTCCAAAAGTCTCAAATTAAACTTGACATAAGTCTAAACATAAACTGAAATAAATTCAATAAGTCTCAAAGCATAAATAAATACTATCTAGATAGCTGCAGGTAATGTCTCATCTAAAGGCATAGTCTCCTCTAGGATCTCTGGTGCGTAGTCTGCGTCTATACCTGGTCCGTATTGTGTGGTACAGAACTCCTCAAGATCCTCTGAAAAAATATCCAGTCAGGATTGGAATGAAATACACCTCTAACAGCAGTTCCATATATATTGACAAAAACTATAACACAGTGTAAAGAAATACAAGACAGATAGGAAATACTGGCAATAAGAATACTAGAATAAAGGAAATGCTGGAATAAGGAATACTGGAACATCATCATCAATATACATCTAGCAATGAATAGAACTATAAGTACACGTAAGAACAATGAACTGGTATATAAGTGTGTAGAAGATCAATAACTAAAACATGTGGAAATGCAAGATCAATATACTAAGATACATGTCAAGAATCATCTAACTAAGTGTATGAAACATCAGCATATCATGTGATCGGCTTGGGACTATATGACTCATTACATTGATTAGCGATCATCCCTAACAGGTCAGACTAACCACATGTAACAACGATGAGGCATGTAATGGTAAGGCTGCACCGACGTGAGGTATAGGGGATCTATGATGCATGTAAAGTTGGGTATGATCACATAAGCTACTAATATTTCCCCGTTTTTCTCCAGCTAGCACGATGGATTCCAATCACGACTCCTCGTGACAGGTCTCAATGATGCCAACTTGTGTAAACAATAGTGTCAGAGTCATGTACGCTATACAACAAGAATTATAGAGATAATCAACATAATAGAAACTGTCAGAGAATATACTCGCCTGTGGTCCTTAGCTGGCAATACCAATGTCCGAGTTCCAAGGAATCGTCTGAATGATCCAACAGTCCTATAGATATATCATAAACAAATATTGTATCAGATATTATAATAATACACAATCAACACCATGATCTTAGGGACTACGCTAGGGTGGTCACGTCTGTCGTTGCTGTTCATAACAGACAGTCAATGGTACGGTCTTGCCAGTACGTTAATGTACATATGGCAGTCTTTTAACATGCTACAGGGTCACCGGTCAAGATAGCTATGGGTATCCGTAATTCGTTAGGGTCACCTAGTTCACGGGCATATAATGCCTATTACTGTTTATCATATGTATCAATACTACTAATTATAATTTAATAGATATGTGCATTTAGCTACTAATAGAGTTTATATTATACATGTTTATGTGCGTATACTTATACATACTAAACAATTATACTATGTACATATATATTATCAAAACTTATACCATGTGTACAATTATTAAATATACATACTAGGATACTTATAATACATATATGTACATACGTATAGATATTATTTGAGAGCATATAATATCTATATACCTATACGTATGCAACTACGTACATCCATGTATATACCAATACATACGTATACTAATGCTTAACATACATACATGCATACTCAAACGAGATTAGGTTCACGTTAAACCTGCGCACGTGGACGGGGTGCAGATGACGAGACGGGGCTGATCGTCGTGCACGGGGGTGCACAGTCGGACTGGGCAGCGGGACCGCTGTTCAGGCGCTCCGGCGAGTCGGGATAGGCGGGCTCTGGCTTCAGCAGCGGTGCAGGTGTTCAGCTCCGGCGCGGGGTCAAGCTCCAAGCGTCGGCGGTCTAGCAGTTGGGTCGAGTCGCTGCTGCTCCGGTTGACAGTAGCGGCGCTCGTCGGTCGAGTAGTTGCGTCCGGTCTAGCCCGCGGGGACGAGTCGAGGCGGACGAGCGGGCTGCTCCGGTCTGTGCTCTACGGGTTAGAGAGGGAAGAACGGCAGAATGGTCTCAGGTACGACTCCGGCGAGTCTCTGGTCAGGAGGTGGCGGGAACCGAGAGGTGATGAACAGTGATGGGAAGGGGATCGGCTGAGTTAGGGTTGACGGGTTTAAGGAAAAAGAAAAGAGAAAAGGAATATATATATATATATATATATATATATATATATATATATATATATATATATATATATATATTTGTGTTGGGTTTGACCTAGAATATATTGACTTTGGTCAACACTAGAAAAAAGGCCTTGGCTTGCTATGGAGATATTTCAATGGGCTAGGGTTCGAATGGGTTTAATGAAATTACGAGAATTGTATCGGTTTACGGGTTTGGAGCTATGGTTTCAAGGGGTTGATGTTAAATTACTCACTCCCAAAAATTATGAAAAAATATACATGAAAGAGAACAATGGGTTTATTTGCGTATTGTGTCCAAGAAGGTGGACACCTTAGTACACTTTGGCATAAAAGTGCCCAACAATTTAGAAAATTGCACAAAATAGATTTATTGTTTAATTAATCAAATAAATGCAAGTGGGTGTTCTATAATCAATTAGAAGTACAAGGGAGTGAATTAAAGTGGAACACAAGCATAAATTAACGGTCTGGCATGCTTAGGACAAGGGTGTGAAACTGTTGGAAGTCAGTGGCTAGCGTAGCGTTCTAATTTTCGAAAGCAACGGTAAAATGCAACAATCAAATAAAGTCACAGTTATTTAAACATAATTAATTATCCTGTAATTATTTACATTTTAATTACGAAAGGACGAGAATACCCTTAATCTGAAAAGTGAGGGTGACAAGTCTACCCTCCTTAAAAGAATTTTATCCTCGAAATTAAAAATAAACTAGCACAAGAACAACAATCAAATAATGGATTATACCTCAAGTCTCGAAGATATATGGATACTGCTCTTGCATTTCGTCCTCTCTCTCCCAAGTTGACTCTCCTGGAGAGTGATTTTTCCATGCAACACGAACCAAAGGAATAGTCTGGTTCCGCAATACCTTCTCTCTACGATCCAAGATCTCAACGGGTTGTTTAGGATAGCTGAGGGTCGATCCAACTTTGATCTCCGAGTGGTCTAGTACGTGACTAGGATCTGCCATGTACCGTCTCAGCTGCGACATGTGGAACACGTCATGCACTCCATCTAGAGCAGGTGGCAAGTCAAGTCTATAGGCCACTGCACCGACCCTTGCAAGAATACTGAAGGGCCCGATGTATCGAGGACTAAGTTTTCCGCCTCTGCCAAAATGAATCATGCCCCGTGTCGGAGAAATCCGTAGGAACACCAAATCGCCAACCAAGAACAAAATAATCTTAACACGAAGTCTAAACAAAACAATCACAAACCAATCCAAAAAATCAAACCAATACCTGAAACTCTAGGGGTCTACGGTGGTTATCGGCCCAATATCGCTGTCTGTCCTGCGCCACTCGCAGTCTGTCTCTGATAATTTTCACCTTCTCTGCTGCATCCACGACCATTTCTGGTCCTAAAAGCGGTCTTCGGTATGTCTTCTTTATTCACCTTCACCTGGTGATAGCCTGACCTCAAGTCTATTTTTGAAAATACCTTCGATCTGCTCAATTGATCGAAAAGATCATCTATCCTCGGCAGCGGATATTTGTTCTTGATAGTGAGGTTATTCAAAGCTCTATAATCTATACACATGCGTACCGTGCCATCCTTCTTTGGTACGAATAATACCGGTGCTCTCCATGGCGATGAACTGGACCTAATGAAACCTTTGTCTTGCAGCTCCTTTACTTGTTTCTTCAGTTCTACTAACTCATTGTTGTTAACTCTATAGACATGTTGCGAAATAGGCTTTGCTCCTGGTATCAAGTCTATAGAGAATTTAACATCTCTGTCTGGCGGTAAACCGGGCAACTCCTCTGGAAATACATCCAGGAACTTCGCTATAAGTGGATGTGGTAACTCCTCTTCTTCCATCCTGGCTCCGCAAAAAGTGCCTCTGCTCCGCTCCTCTGCTCCTTTGGCGATCTCGAACTCTGGTCCTCCTGGTGGTCGAAATACTACTCTGCCTCCGTGACAATCTATAGAAGCATGGTGTTTACTCAACCAGTCCATTCCGAGTACAATATCGTATCCTGGAAGTGGCATGACGAGTAAACTCACGCTCAACTCTCGGCCTTCCAATGATACTCTCCGATCCTTGCAACAATCACGGACTAGGATAATGCCTCCTCTTGTTGTGATCTTGCAAGTCCTATCTAATGGTTCCATTTCTAAACGATGCTTAAGGGCATAAGATACAGATACAAAACTATGGGAAGCGCCAGAATCAAATAATGCAAGTGCTGGAATAGAATCGAGTAAAACTGAACCTGAAATCACGTCTCCAGCTGGCTCGGCCTCCTCAATAGTCATGGCGTAAGCTCATCCCTGGGGTGCTCCTCTCTGCTGCTGCTTCTGGTGCTGAGAAAACCTCTGATGCTGTGGTAGAAATGGAGGTCCTCTCTGCTTGCCTCCTGGTATAATAGGTGCTCTGGCTGGTCCTCTCTGAGCTGCTGCTCCTCCCTGGCGAGTCTGAATAGCTGGGCAGTCCCTCAACTGATGTGCTGCTGATCCACACGACAAGCAAGTGCCCAACCTTTTTCTGCAGATGTCTCTCGTATGTCCCATCTTTCCGCAATACGAACATGGGGCAACGAGTTAATTCTGTCTCTGTGGTTGCTGTTGCTGAATATGTCCTCGAACTGGTGCCTATTGCTGGTGTTGCTGCTGGTACGGCCTCTGCTGTTGTTGTTGTTGTTGTTGAAAGTGTGGGCGCTTGGATGGTCCTGTGTTACCTCCTGTTGCTCCAGATGTATCACGTCCTCTCTTGGGCCTGAGGTCCAAGTCGTCTTCAATAATCTGAGCATCCATCAGAATACCCTCAAATGTAGCAGTGCGTCATCCCGAAGTTCGAGACTTGATCTCCCTATTTAATCCCTTTCTGAATTTTCGTGCTCTGTCTCCTGGATCTCGAATCATCGATGGCGTAAATCGACTCAATCGGCAAAACTCTGCGACATATTCGTTGACTGACATACCTCCTTGGACTAAGTCATGGAACTGACTCTCTAATGCTCCCAAGGATACGTCAGGAAAGAATTTCTCCTTGAAGAGCTCCTTAAAGTCCTCCCAAGTAAGTCCTTCAGCGGCGAGTTTCGGCTCTGTACGATACCATGTCAGTGCGATATCAAACATCTGACTGCCAGCAGCCTCTATCTGAAGAATCTCTGGGATATGTAATAAGCGCAAGTTCCTCTCTATGTCCTCTAACCATTCATCAGCATAGAGTATTCCTTCTGTGCCTTTGAACTCTCGAGGCATTATCCTCTTAAAGTCCACTATAGTACCGGGCCTATGTTGTTGCTGGCCAGGATGCTGCGGTGGTCGTGCTGCTCTCTCCACAGCCTGGAGAGCCACCTGATGAGCATTCTCCATGCTCTCTCTCATCAGTTCTGTCTGCGCCTGGTGTGCTTCTGCTTGCACTCTCTGGGCTTCAGCTTGAACACGCTGAGCTTTTGCTATTACTCTCTGGGCCTCTAGCATGCCCTGCATCAGTGCGAACATCTGTGCCCCGTCAGTGGGCACTCCTCCGGGAATCGGTGTTGGTGGTGGTGGAAGGTTGTCTGTCATAGCCGGGGCAATCCACTGAATAGGTAGAGGAGGAATCCCGTTAGCTGCAAATACTCCCACACAGGGGTACGCTGCTGAGTACTTTGTGTCGCGGCGCGATGACGCGGACGTGGTCGCTGACGGCGGACACGGTACTGGGGCTCCGGCGGTCGAGGCTAGGTCGAGGTTGGCGGCGCGGCGGTCGCAGGGGAATAGATTTAGGTTTAGGGTTTGTGCAATGGTGTTATATATATAAGGTATATATATATAAGCAGCCGGGGGGGGGAATTTATACTCGTGCGGGGGTGTTTGGGAAGCTGCTGCTGCTTCGGTTTATTAGGAAGGGTGCGGGCCGGGTTAGATATATAGGTGGGTTTGGGTTAGGTTAGATAATGGGTTTTGATCTTTTTATTATTCTATTTCCTTTTTCTTTCTTTTCTTTTCTATTTCTTTTTCTATCTTCTTTTATTCTTTTCTTTGGTTTTCTATTTCTATTTCAAATTTTTTTCTTTTTCTATTACTAGTTCTTTTATTCTTTTCTATTAATAAACTTTATATATATATATATATATATATATATATATATATATATATATATATAATTTATGAAATTTATATTGGTGCATACAATAAATCTATCAACTGTCCACAGGGTCTCCTACATGAAAATAATTAAAAAAATTATAATTGCTCCATAAATCCTCTATTGCGCAATCACCTTGAAATACAAATTAAATAAATTTTATTACTTCTAATTAGCTAATAAATGCTATAAATCAATTAAATAATTAATATAGTTTTAAAAATTAGGGGTTTTACATTCTACCCAACTTACAAAAATTTTGTCCTCGAAATTGATACTAACCCATATTCATAATAATTACTATAGCTATTACACTACATTGCTATCTAGCAGTGCTTCCTAAAAGTCATGGTCTATCATTCTAAAATTTCTCATTTATTGTCCATACACTATTCTATTATCCTCTAACTCGTCTATACTACCCAACTTACAAGAATTCTACTAGTAGTCAAGTCTTTTGAGGCTATTGTATAGGTTGTAAGATGAATATATTTATTGGGTCAAGAATCTTGGGGTACTTGTCTTGAATCTCACAACCATATTTTTTTTTGTAACCGTCAAGTATCGTAGTCTAATACTGTCATGCCACCTTATCAATATGTCTACAAATACTTCGACTACTCTACTACAACGGTCTAGCTGCAGCTGTCGCTACTTTGCTAGCGATTTGTCATAGTTGTCAGTTCGTAACAAGTGCCTTCAACTCTTCCTAGGTTTAGTCTAAGTTTTAGGGTAACAATAAGGTCTTGACTAACTTTATTAAACTATTGGAAGTATGAACTAATTCAACAATCTAACAGATTTCTATTAGGCTAAATGATGCTACTTTAGGGTTAAATTAATAAGAGAATACAGATATTACTATAGTATATATACATAAGGGTTATTATTTAGAACTCATTCTTTTAGTTATTAATCATTTACTAAATCATTTATGTTTTAACTAACAAAATGAAGGTGAGGTTGAAGTAATTCAAATAATTCATGATGGCACGAAAGGATACTATGATAGGAAGAGTTAAGCACGAGATAAGGAATGGATACAGAAGAGAAGATGAGCCACCCCAAGGGGCGAGATGGTGATAGGGAAAGAGTACTACTACTGCTACTTGCGTCATCTATTAGCATTGCGTGTATGCTGTCATGACCCGCACCCGGTATAGGGGCACGAGAGCGTGGGTACGTCCAGCCTACGCCGCAACATCGGCGGTAGAACGCTGTCTAGGTCACAGTAATACTAACTAAACACTTGTCAATGATATCCATCTCCATAAGGAGGACAATATACATCTCACAATATCTCACAAAGTAAACTCAATCACAAAAATTATAAAGTAAAAGGCACGATAAAAGATAAGAGGAAATGACATAGTTAAACACCATGTCTCAAACATAAAGATAATCGCAGTCTAGCTATCCAACACAAAGTCTCCACAAGTCTCAAATTAAACTTGACATAAGTCTAAAATAAACTAAAATAAATCTCAATAAGTCTCAAAGCATAAATAAATACTATCTAGATAGCTGCAGGTAATGTCTCATCTAAAGGCATAGTCTCCTCTAGGATCTCTGGTGCGTAGTCTGCGTCTATACCTGGTCCGTAGTGTATGGTATAGAACTCCTCAAGATCCTCTGGAAAAAATATCCAGTCAGGATTGGAACAAAATACACCTCTAACAGCAGTTCCACATATATTGACAAAAATTATAACATAGTGTAAAGAAATACAAGACAGATAGGAAATACTGGCAATAAGAATACTAGAATAAAGGAAATGCTGGAACAAGGAATACTGGAACATCATCATCAATATACATCTAGCAATGAATAGAACTATAAGTACACGTAAGAACAATGAACTGGTATATAAGTGTGTACAAGATCAATAACTAAAACATGTGGAAATGCAAGATCAATATACTAAGATACATATAAAGAATCATCTAACTAAGTGTATGAAACATCAGCATATCATGTGATCGGCTTGGGACTATATGACTCATTACATTGATTAGCGATCATCCCTAACAAGTCAGACTAACTACATGTAACAACGATGAGGCATGTAATGGTAAGGCTGCACCGACTTGAGGTATAGGGGATCTATGATGCATGTAAAGTTGGGTATGATCACATAAGCTACTAATATTTTCCCGTTTTTCCCCAGCTAGCACGATGGATTCCAATCACGACTCCTCGTGACAGGTCTCAATGATGCCAACTTGTGTAAACAATAGTGTCAGAGTCATGTACGCTATACAACAAGAATTATAGAGATAATCAATATAATGGAAACTGTTAGAGAATGTACTCGCCTGTGGTCCTTAGCTGGCAATACCAATGTCCGGGTTCCAAGGTATCATCTGAATGATCCAACAGTCCTATAGATATATCATAAACAAATATTGTATCAGACATTACAATAATACACAATCAACACCATGATCTTAGGGACTACGCTAGGGTGGTCACGTCTGTCGTTGCTGTGCATAACAGACAGTCAATGGTACGGTCTTGCCAGTACGTTGATGTACATATGGTAGTCTTTTAACATGCTACAGGGTCACCGGTCAAGATAGCTATGGGTATCCGTAATTCGTTAGGGTCACCTAGTTCACGGGCATATAATGCCTATTACTGTTTATCATAAGCATCAATACTACTAATTATAATTTAATAGATATGTGCATTTAGCTACTAATAGAGTTTATATTATACATGTTTATGTGTGTATACTTATACATACTAAATAATTATACTATGTACATATATATTATCAAAACTTATACCAAGTGTACAATTATTAAATATACATACTAGGATACTTATAATACATATATGTACATACGTATAGATATTATTTGAGAGCATATAATATCTATATACCTATACGTATGCAACTACGTACATCCATGTATATACCGATACATACGTATACTAATGCTTAACATACGTACATGCATACTCAAACGAGATTAGGTTCACGTCAAACCTGCGCGCGTGGACGGGGTGCAGATGACGAGACGGGGCTGATCGTCGTGCACGGGGGTGCACAGTCGGACTGGGCAGCAGGACCGCTGTTCAGGCGCTCCGGCGAGTCAGGATAGGCGGGCTCTGGCTTCAGCAGTGGTGTGGGCGTTCAGCTCCGGCGCGGGGTCAAGCTCCAAGCGTCGGCGGTCGAGCAGTTGGGTCGAGTTGCTGCTGCTCCGGTTGACAGCAGCAGCACTCGACGGTCGAGCAGTTGGGTCCGGTCTAGCCCGCGGGGACGAGTCGAGGCAGACGAACGGGCTGCTCCGGTCGGCGCTCTACGGGTTGGAAAGGGAAGAACGACGGGATGGTCTCAGGTACGACTTCGACGAGTCTCTGGTCAGGCGGCGGCAGGAACAGAGAGGTGATGAACAGTGATGGGAAGGGGATCGGCTGAGTTAGGGTTGATAGGTTTAAGGAAAAAGAAAAGGGAAAATGAATATATATATATATATATATATATATATATATATATATATATATATATATATATATATATATATATTGGTGTTGGGTTGACCTAGAATATATTGACTTTGGTCAACACTAGGAAAAATGCCTTGGCTTGCTATGGAGATATTTCAATGGGCTAGGGTTCGAATGGGTTTAATAAAATTACGATAATTGTATCGGTTTACGTGTTTGGAGCTATGGTTTCAAGGAATTGATGTTAAATTACACACTCCCAAAAATTATAAAAAAATATACATGAAAGAGAACAATAGTTTTTTTTGCATATTGTGTCCAAGGGGGTGGACACCTTAGTACACTTTGGCATAAAAGTACCCAATAATTTAGAAAATTGCACAAAATATATTTATTGTTTAATTAATCAAATAAATGCAAGGGGGTGTTCTATAATCAATTAGAAGTACAATGGACTGAATTAAAGTGGAACACAAGCATAAATTAACGGTCTGGCATGCTTAGGACAAGGGTGTGAAACTGTTGGAAGTCAGTGGCTAGCGTAGCGTTCTAATTTTCGAAAGCAACGGTAAAACGCAACAATCAAATAAAGTCACAATTATTTAAACATAATTAATTATCTTGCAATTATTTACATTTTAATTATGGAAGGATGAGAATACCCTTAATCCGAAAAGTGAGGGTGACAATGCCATATGGTTAGAATATCAACTTATCCTTATAACTGCTAAACCACCATATATATAATTCTACGTCTACTATGCACCTAAGATCTCGTGTCATAAAGGGGGTCATAAGTATAAAACGACACATATAACTAAAAGGTCGTACCTGTATATACGGCTTCATGTGTCTACTCTCCTATATTTGTCATAATGAGTGCTTGGCCTATGGGGTATATCTAGTACTCTCCGCGTATCAAACTTATACTAAGCACGAACGTTCGCCTTTCCGAAATAGGAAAAGATGAAAAACAACAATAAAGAGTTCAAGGAGGAGGTGATAGAATACGAGTACGAGATTCAAAGAAAATAGAGAATTCGAAAGGGAGTTGCCACGGCAGTTGTGGATTAAAATCTTATTTTGGATAAATTTCTATTCGCATATTTACATCAGAATAGTCATGTACCTGACACGATATGCTATGACCAGTCAAGAGGGAAAGTATATTTGTTTAATAAGTTGAGTCAGCTATATCTCAATTCACATAAAGTAGTGATACAAAGAGCGAACTAAGTGCACTACGGTTGATCAGACCATAATACACCGATTCTGATTTAGACAATGTATTGGTGTGGGCCCCCAATAATACATATATTATGAACAAGCTCAATAAAAGAATAAGCTTGCAAAACTAGGCTATAATAGCAGCATAAGTCGAGGTAGTACAAAAAATATAAGTACGCTTGATTATGATAGAGGAATGTACATGATAATCTAAGTTCGCCAAGAGGACCGGTGTTGTGCCTCTATAGTTTCCATAATAACTCCTTGTCAAGGTCTTTAGTCGACCAAATGGGTGTATGGGCTTTTAAGTTCTATAGTCTGGGTAAACACTATCTTTTTATGCAAGTCTATAGTTGTTGTCATTCATTTATACTTCATTAATGAGTCAACAGGACTATGTGTTACTAGGTTATGAGGCATAAAAAAAAATAACTAATAGTGTTATTGACTACTATAATGCATATACCTGGTACAAGTTATCTCCTTAACCCCTATCAAGCACGAGAGAAGATTGACGTTGAGAAGGGATCAATCAAGATGCAATGCAAGCAATCAAATAAAAATGCAAAACGAAATCAAGGGAGGTGATAAATAAGTGGATGAGATCCTATATTCTAATCCTATGTACAGGCTTGCTCGGTACAGTGACGTAACCGAGACAATATGCTCTCGACCTACATGGGCCACCACAAAGATATGTCATGTCCCAGTCCCAAAATACATAGGACTAGGAACACGTAAGCATGCCAGTCGTATGTATATGGAAATTCCAATATATGGATACCATAATACACACGTATGCTGTAATATGAGTATAAACTCACATGTGGTACATATAGTGTCACAAGTCACAGATATACTAAATCTTATCCACACAACAAGTCACAAAAAGGAAATAACTAAACTAGAATAATGAGTCTGAATAATCTAAAATAATAGTCGGGTGGAGACAAATCCACTACCAATGACTATATCAATACTAAAATAAGAAATGAGGGTAAATCTACAATATAAATAAGAAGATGATACAAAGGTATTAGCGAAGCGATCCGTCGCTAGAGATAATCAAAGATGCTCCGAAGGTAAGACCTCCTCGGAAGAGATAAGTGGTAAGTCCTGATCCATGCTCCTGCGAATAGTCATGAACATCTACACCTGGAAAGGGACCAGGTCCTAAGAGGAACGTAACAAGATACATAGAAGCAAGCCAATTTGAATACAGTAAACATGCAATATAGATAAAAAATATATAAGTACGCTGTACAAGACAATCTATATGAATGCAAATGAGGATAACTTTTTGACGTATGGGCAAGGATAGGCTACTCGATCTAAGCCTCACAACTCACACACCCGTCAGGGGACATCAGAAATTGTCATACATCGGGGGTAGCGACCAGCGCGACTCTACAGAAATCGATATACCTCGGGGTAGCGACCAGCGCAACACACGCTCGTAGTGTGAGCTATATACTACGGTTTACCAGAGTGGTTATAGCCCATACGCCTAATGATTGTTCTCTAATGATACTAAGTGTCAAGTGTGTGTCAACATACATATAATAGATAGTAATGACTGAAAGAAAACACACATGCAATGCATATACAGAAATGTAATGAATATACAGAAATATAAATAGCATGCAAAAGTACTGTAAGCAATTTGGCAAGATATCTTGCCTAGCAAGAGAGCTGCAAAGTGTAACGTCCAGGAGTCAAGCACACATGATCAGAAATTACGGCCACAGAATGAACGTCTCCGGATGCTGAAATAAACATCATCAACGTTCCCAGAATAAGCGAGATAGCTAAAAAATACTACCCTTTCGTCCAATTTGGATACAGGGGCAAAATAGTAATTTCTGGTCAAAGCGGGCTCCACATGTGGGGCCACCTTGTACCGAAAAATATGCCAGGGATAAAGGTCTCTAAATGGAATAAATTATAGATAAAACCAATTCTAAACATCAATATGAACTCACTGTACGTCCAATTTTGAATTCCTGTGAGCCGAACACAAATTTGCCCAAAAAGTCAACCGTGGGAGCCCGCAAATAGGCGGCTTAGTCAACTGTCTCAGAATTACGTGAAACTTGGGTCACAGGACCAGCGCGATACCACGAATCCAATGGCATAAGTTTTGTCGTATTATGACAAGCGTACACTAAATGGTGCACTATTTTGTAAAAGTTACGATACGGGGACTTGTCGCGGATACGGGTTAATTTCGACGCGCACACACATCCAAATCAGTTTTTGCAAAAGTTCACACATCTGGATATATCGTACGCACCTTTTGGTACACTTGGTACACGATGGGACGGCCCCGTTTGGCGGGGGGCGCTCCGTATCGCAAATTCTAAAATTTGGAAAAAGTATATTTTTGGGATTTTTTATCTAGTTTAATTCTATATAGAGCAATAAATAAAATATTATATTTGACAGAAAATAATCTAGGTTAGGTGGTCTTCGCATACCAAAAAGAAAAACATAATTCGGATCTCTGTGGTGGGAGATACGAGTTCGTGAATATTGGTAGTTACCGCAGTTTTCTGAGATCCAAAAGTTATCGTTTTTCTTCGACTTGGCATCGATTTTTACCTACGTTTGCGTGCTGCATCAGAGAATAATCTACGGGATTGGAAGAGGGATAGGTGAGGATCATACCGGCGAAGACGAATTGGAATTTGGTTGAGCGAGGAGGCGGGAATCAGAGCGGGAACAGGGGTACGCTGCTGAGTACTTGCTGTCGCGGCGCGTTGACGCGGACGTGGTCGCGGACGGCAAACACGGCGATGGAGCTCCGGTGGTCACGGCTAGGTCGAGGTTGGCGGCGCAGCGGTCGCAGGGGAAGAGATTTAGGTTTAGGGTTTGTGCAATGGTGTTATATATATATATATATATATATATATATAAGCAGCCGGATGGGGGGGAATTTATACTCGCGCGGGGGTGTTTGGGAAGCTGTTGCTGCTTCGGTTTATTAGGAAGGGTGCGGGCCGGGTTAGATATATAGGTGGGTTTGGGTTAGGTTAGATAATGGGTTTTGATCTTTTTAATATTCTATTTTCTTTTTCTTTCTTTTCTTTTCTATTTCTTTTTCCATCTTCTTTTATTCTTTTCTTTGGTTTTCTATTTCTAATTCCTTTCTTTTTCTTTTTCTATTTCTTTTATTCTTTTCTATTAATAAACTTTCTATATATATATATATATATATATATATATATATATATATATATATAATCCAAGAAATTTATATTGGTGCATACAATAAATCTATCAACTATCCACAGGGACTCCTACATGAAAATAATTAAGGAAAAATTATAATTGCTCCATAAATCCTCTATTGCACAATCACCTCAAAATACAAATTAAATAAATTTTATTACTTCTAATTAGCTAATAAATGCTATAAATTAATTAAATAATTAATACAGTTTAAAAATTAGGGGTTTTACACATGTACGGGCATAGAGTTACGCTCGCACAAGACAAGAACGTTTGAACGTTATGGACTTCATTGAAATGATCAAGACACCTTATAATTTTATTTTGCTTCATCCAAGTTATATATAGAATCTATCAAGTCATGTCCGTTCATGTAGTGATTATAATTCGTCTAGCAAAATCATCCAACTTTAATGTTACCGTTTGATAATTCCATAGTCTACTTCTAGCATTCCTCAAGCAACTATGTTTCAAATATTCAAGCCCAAGTATATCCACTTTGATACATTCTATTCATCGAGTTCGTTTGGAATAATCACCGAACATGTTCCCATGAGTTCGATCATCCCCGCCGTACGTTAAATCACCACGCCGGCGCTCCCGCAGGATAATCGTTCTCGTTGGGACTGACTTCAAAGGTTACTCTTTCGAACTAGATTTCAAGATCGTTCTTCCAAACTCCAAGCCAAATCCATTATCGCTTACCTCTTTCATCAAACCACAATATTCATTCTCGGGCTTATTTCTATTCGAGCGATATTGTATTTAAGCTTCAATCCGTTTGTTTCAATCTGAAATCGCTTGCACGATATTCCAAGTTTCCAACAAATTTTCTTAACCAAGATATCTGTTTCCATTTCCACGAATCCCAATTTCATATAAGCCTTATCATTTATTCAAGATATTCTCCAATCGTTCCATCTGACTATCGCACGAGACCTTTGCATCCGTTTGGACATTTCTAAATGATCCATACACCACTCGGATTCGAGTCACCCAATTAAATCCATATTCGATTTGTATCTTCCGACACGAAATATCGTTTGAGCTATTTTTCAAAATCTAAGCACGATTCTTTATGTCCGCCTAAGCGATAATCTAGTAATATTTCTATCGGTTGATATTCTAAGTCTGACTTGTTCTTTTATCTAAACGATATCCCAATATCGTTGCAACTTAGCTTGCACTAAAGGGTCTTGGCGCGCGATACTTAACACAACTCAGCTGAAAGACTGTATGCATAGCTAACCGTTCGGGCGATATTCTATTCCGCTTACTAACCAGTTGGGTAATCACGTATAGGCATTTCAGGTTTGCACATAAGTCGCAATTCTAGCACAAGTCTAATCCCCAAGGGTCTAGCACAGGTCGGCACAAAGGCTTTAGCATCACAATTTTGTACAAGCAATAATATCATTCACATGCACTTTTTAAAAGTATTTGGACTTAACATTGAGAGAGAGAGTATGCACATAACCTACGAACGAGCTTTCAAAACTGAAAAAATTGAAACAAAGTCCAAAAGCGTAAAACCATGCTCCGATACCAATCTGTCACGCCTCGATCTCCCACAGGCTAATCGGCCGTCTCCGCTAGGAGAGAATCACCGTGCCAGCGCTCTCACGGGATGATCGCTTGACCCATCTGGGCGTGATGTCGCACGAGCATAAGCCGCGCCCGTGCAAGGTGTCACGCCCCAAATCTCCCGCAAGCCCGATAGTCCCTGCTGAACGTGAATCACCACGTTTCAGCTCTCCCGCAGGACAATCGTTCTTATCGGGACGTGATGCCGTGCAAGCCTAAGATGCGCTTGCACAAGGCCAAAGCTTTGAACAAGGGCAAGTAAGCTATTCAATACTGAAGCAGCGACACACCTATTACAGAAAAGTAAAGAATATAGTGGCATATGAAAACAGGCTCTTTTATTGATAATCAGAAGTGTTACAAGTGGCGCAAGGCCGAGGTTACAGATTGCTCAAGCACTCTTCTCTCGATTATAATAATACCGTTCCATACATTATGTCCCTCTATACAAAAGCAGCTCCATCTCGATACGTCTCAAGGCATCGACTCCAGATTTTCGGTTCCTTGGGATGAGGCACGACTATCGCTTCCTCGGACGATCAAGCACCTGAGAACAAGCAAACTGTTGGTGGGTCAGCACTTTATGCAAGTACTGGTGAGATAAAATAACTGAACATAAGCTACACCCCCTGAAACCCACACTAAGTAATCATGTGGCAAAATATTGCATTACTAGTGATCTTGCTAGTTTTACTTAGGTTCGTTTCATGCTGTTCAGAACTATAGTCAGATTACATCTTTGAAAACATAACTTTGAAACAGTTTGCATATTCAAACTTATAAGCATACGAATTGGGACAGTTCTCTATCGTGCAGTGTGCAGCATATATTGTGCACATAATCTACTCTTGGGGCAAAGATCTTATAGCAGACTGAACATATCGAATTAACGCAACATATCAAAATGGACTATCATACTTTAAAGCACACAGAAGGACTAGCTTATATGAATTCGGTCCCCGAGAAACTCAGGATCGGTAGCGGTAATCCAGCTAACCAATGACTAACATTCTGATACTATTAGCAGCTGAGACCGAGGTTTAGCTCTCCCGCACTAATAGTTATTGTCTGACCGATGCAATGCTTGAAGAACTAACAGATAATCTCTACGATGCAGACAAAATGAATGAGCAATCTTCTGGAATAACTCATATTTCTTACCCCATAGCCGAACGGTTATCCCTACAGTAGACACACAAGTTAGTCATAATTTGCATATTAATAACTTCGGTATCAATCTCTGGGTCATCAATCGATAGGTATGCAAGAAGGTAAACCTAGCATGCGCCCTATCTATATGACGGTCCATGGGTCGCCCCATGATTAGCAGCAGTTGCCCAAGGTTCAGCTCTTCACTAGCACGCACGGGTGTCGGTAGCTGTCACACGAGGTCCAGCTCTACCAACACACCCGAGAACTAGCAGCTGTGACATCATGGGTTCTGCACCACACTAATAGACATATCGCCCCACTAGACCCCCTTACGGGCCGTATACCTCAGGGCGATCCAAAAATCTCTTCCGGACCGAGCGATTCCTAGTGCCCTAGGAATCGTTCGAGAGATAAGACCTTGTGCACAAGTTGTCCGAGACCAATGCAATGACATAAACACATAGTGCAAGCAAAACAATGATCAAGCAAAACATATACAGTCTTAGCGGAACACATCTTATCGAAACGAAGCACATCTTGTCACATTACTAATAGCACACCCCACTAGACCCTTGCGAGCCGTATCCTCAGGGCATACTATTAGTCACTGTATTCACATATTTCACTTATAGCAGATCGATATAGCAAACAGACAAGCGAAACATATTAAGGCAAGCATGATTGATTTCATAGTTAACATGCAATAACTATCTCTTTCTTAGCATATTACAAAGGGACATATTCAAACGATTCATTTACTTAACTTTCTTAGCATAGCAAAGGTTCGTTCAATAGCTGTGTCGGTGTTTCTAAGCATGTGACATTTCTTATTCTCTTTAGCATAGCAATGGTTCTATCTTATTCTGACAAGCATTCATATTCTCTTAGTTAGGCAGCAGATTTGTTTCGATGACAAGCTATGTGAGTTCTCTTATTAGCATACTGAGTCGGTTCTATCATTCTTCTTATGAAATAATCTTTCTTAAGCAAACAAGCATTCAAAAACTCAGATTCATTATTAAGTCGTGCAAGAATCAGAGAATGCAGTTCTGCCCACTCATATTGATCAATCGGTCGGGAACTCTCCGAGAAGACTTCCGTTCGAGAAAGCAAGGCGATATCACTTGTACACAGTGCCGAGCGGGGCACTACACAAGGCCGTGGTCCATGCTGGCGGTAAGAGGTCTAAGCCACAGAGTTGCACGGATTGTTCGAGTGCAACAGAATTATAAATGCATAGGCGATTGGTAATAAGTTCACAGAGTCTTCAATAGCGGAAGCATTGAATAACACAAGTATAGAATTAAAATAAACTCTTTATTGATATTGAACAAGTGTTACAGGTGGCACTAGGCCGAGATTACAAGTCGCTCAAGCCTCTCTCTCGAAAATAATAAAAGCGTGCCAAGTGGCTACATTTATGGAATGATGTATAGGAGATGTTCCAACACTATGTCTTGTATATGTGCTTCAGTTCCGGATCGCAATGCTCCAAGGCTCCAGAGTGAACTCCATGCCTTAGCACGAACGAAGGAGGTATCCGCACCGAACGAGGTTCTCCCATACCCTGCAAGCAATCTGGTGGATTATCAGTACATGAATGCACTGGTGGGGAGGCTACTCACCCGCTCGATAAATCCAAACACGTTATATAGGTTCCGTGCACCATCTATTTAGTTATCTTTCTAGTCTTGCCTTAGGATCAGTTTTATGGCAATGTTAAATAGCCTATCTCGTGTGGCAGTGTGATGTGCGATATAAGAAACACGACGAGACTTACAACTTACCATCCGTCCTTTTCTGTCCAAAGCAAACCAAGTTAATTCAAGCACGAGCATATATAAAAAAATCTAGGGCAATAGCATATGCAAATACTGTGTTGTGAGCGATATTATGTTTCGGGTGCACAAGTATACATGTTATTAGGTGTATTACATAAGATGTTGAAGTGTTCTATATGTACAAGTGTGTTATACTCATAATTATTCAGGTGTTTCAGATATTCTTGATGCGATGCAATGACTCGCACGCGGATTGCTGCAAAGCGATGATGACTTATCTATATGAACATGAGTCGCTGGCATAGTCATAAAGGACGAGTTATAGTCTTGGACGAGAATGTCATGCAACAAAGATTCATGAGTGGCTACAGACCATCCCGTCCAGATAATGAGACTATCGTGAAGTTTCGTCCGGATCGGATCAGTGCTAGTGCCCCAGCGACCGTCCGCAGGAACCATTGACCTTTTTTCTAAGTTGTCCACAACATGCAATTATTGGTCTTCTAAATTCACGAGATGTACGAGATACTTGAATCTTGATTCTTGCTCTGAACGAGTATTGCTCCACGAGCTGTGTTCCTTGCTTTACTTGAAATAATTCTCGTTCATTTTTTAACTTGCCTTAATGCATTCCCCTGGTTCGGGGACTACCTTGGCGACCTAATGGTCCCGGATAGTTTCAGGTTTACACATGCACGGAACGACTATTAGATAGTCTTTCGAGGAGAACTAAATGAATGCATGACATGAATAGGATTACAAGGTCTTGGCATATTTTATGCGACAAGTATTGAAATGAGGCAACTAATACAAGTTAACATATAAGCAGGCAAGCATTGCATTCATAAAAAAATATAAGCATTTATGTTGGCTCGGGCCTAAGGGTAAGCCGAGGAGTAAAACCGTAAGGGAACATACCGAGCGACATTATCTAGGGATGTGCAGTATAGTAAGTGAAGCAGTGCACTAAGAAGAGTATAATGTTCTACTCGAGGCATAGCGGGGTCTAGTTGCATAAGGCAATGGTAGCATGCGAGGGTCTGTATATAAGCAATATTTTATTTCCATGTTCTAACACAAGCAATACAAGTTGGAATTATTTACTTAGCTAGGTGCGTTGTATTCTTATTAACATGCATGTGGTGATTCACCTAGCGACTAGCATGTATCATCTATATTTTAAGTGAGTTGGCTAAGCAAAGACAAGTTCATCGTAGCCACCCACCTTAGCGATGATTCACCTCGGTCGAACGATACTCCGAACGAGCCTCTGAAAGCCTAAGCCGGAACTCCTGAAGGGCCAAGTCTGAAATTTTTTTTGCCTCAAACGAGTATTCTCACTGAGCAAAATGGGTCGGGACGTATAAAACCCCTAGCTCTGAAAACCACATTAATTATTTATGATAATTATGAGCTAAATAGAGGAAATAGATTTTATTTGAAATGTTTATGCATCTAGGAGATTTATAAAGCAAAAGCCCTTAAAAAAAATTCTTAAATTATTTCATGTAGAAGACCCTTTGAACAGTTGCTAGCTTAATGGTATGCACCAATACAATTCTTAGAATTTTCTATATATATATATATATATATATATATATATATATATATATATATATATATATATATAGGTATATATATGATTAATTAAGAAATAAATTCCTATTGGACCTAAACCTGAAACCCAAACCGCAACTCCTAAACCCACTACCCGTTGCACCCAAAACCCGCGTAAAAATATCAACAGCAGCAGTAGCAAAACTCAACTTTGCTTTGCTTTCCTCACGCGTAAACCAACTTCAAACCCCCCCCCCCCCGCCTCTTTATTGTTTTTATTATTATTAAACTCCCCCGAAACCAAAACCAAAGAAAATAAAACCAGCAGCAGCAGTGGTTTTGAAACCACCAAATAACTAAACTACCCCCGCGTAAACCGACTTCATCCCCTATATATATTCCATGCATTACACCCCAAACCCTAACTCCAATTCTTCCAACAAACATAAACACCGGTTTGGACGCTTGCACTACACAGAATCTTACTCGGCAAGTATACCTTGCCTTGTTGTACTGTTTTAAATTTGGTATTATTATTTGCATGTTTATGTTATATAAATGTTCGCGATTTGTACATTGGTATTGGGCGGTGAGGACGACTAGTAGGCATATGGGACACCCACCTCTTCTATACAGATACCGCACTCGATGGAGTGATACGGACGTATATATTGCAGATACCATTCTCCTCGGAGATGGACGTTATACTATTTCAGATACCATGCTCCTCGGAGATAGACGTTATCAGAGTGCCCATGGTCTGAGGGCATATATGGCATATACTAGCCAGTCACGACGATTAGTGAATTATATCAGCATATGTCTAGCCTACACTTTTCCTACGCACTAAGTGTCCTCAAATTGCATTCACGTAGATGGTTAGCACACCCCCTTTATTTATTCAGTATTTACTTTATGGCATGTTTCTATGTATCTTGTTATGTCCCTCTGAGGACCTGGTCCCTTTCCAGATATAGACAAGCAGGAGTATCCGCAGGAGTACGGACCTGGACCTGACACTGCTTACCAGACTGAGGAGCTCTTACCCTCGGAGTATCTGTGATTTTATTATCGTTGTTTAGAGATCATTGTTGTTACTCCAGTATAGTCATTTTGTTGTGGATTTGTTTCCACCCGACTATCAGATTAGATATTCAGCTTGATATTCAAATATTATTCAGCTCTTTATTCCTATTGATTATTTGTGCTGTGGATGAGATATAGATTGTGTGTGACTTGTTATGACAGTATATTACCACTGGTGGATTTGGATATTCATGTACAGCGTACGTGCGTATATGGTTTCCATATATTGGAGTTCATATACATACGGCTGGGCGTGTCACGTATTTCTAGTCCTACGTATTTTGGGACTGGGGCGTGACAGGACGTTTCAATTTTTTCCTTTGAATCGTCAATCCGCTTGAGCGGAACGGGTCGTTACAGTCACAGCGGTGTAACATCGTATATAGTCAAGGACACAACATATATGAGCTTGGAGGACCTCTGATATTGTGTCTTTACAATCCTACTATTTAGTTTTATGTTATTAGTTCAAAGAGAAATCTACTAGGAATCTAGCTATTGGTTCAAGGGAGGACCATTGACTGAGAGAATATTAGGAACATTAGATAATACTTTGAGACATTGAGGAGTTATGGACCCAGAATCACTGTTGTCTACTAATTATTTTTTTGTGTAGAACAAGTTATATAGGAGGATGGCTTATATGCCTTAATGAGTTCTCAGGTATTTTGAATGTTTGGTGTGCTTAACAGGAAGCACAGTAGCGCAGTACTACAAAGGAGCGTAAGGTCTCTATGCTACAGTGGGTGACACCACCAAGAGGTTCCTAGGTAAGGGTAATGCCTCGGCTTCGCAGGCCATGTTACAACGGTGTAGCACCGCACATAGGCATGTAGCCTAATGCTGTAGAATGAAGAGTGTAGGCAGCACTACAAAGAGGCCGGTGTCCTCATGTTACAATGGTGTGACACCACAGAGGTAAAAGATATAAATCTTGGCTACGCGAACTATGTCACAGCGGCGTAACACCGCAAGGAAGCGCAATGATTCATGTTGGATAGTTTGGCACTACAAAGAGATTGGGACCTCATGCTACAGTGGCATGATATCACGATGAGGTTTAGCCTCGGCTCTGGGCCACGTCATAGTGGAGTAGCACCGCAAGGAAGCTCGAGGTTTCATGCCAAGGAATCTTTAAAAGAACTCACCTATAGTGTATGGAAAGAGATATATGCCGTCTCTTGAGAAAAAAATTGTAGACTCCCAAAATACATACACCGAAACCATGCGTGCACATGGCCTTTAATGTGCAACCGGAAGCACAACTGATGTCATTGTGTGAGTGGAAAGAATTGCAGCTAAGGTATAGAATTCAAGGCCTAGTCCATTCTTGTATCATAATGTTGTTCGATCCATGTGGAAAGATTCAAATCGAAGCGATATCTATCCTAATGCATGATAGACAGTCACTGTGGGAACGCTCAACCAATATATATTGAGATATGTGGAGGATTTTTGGTATTTTTGCCTTTGGACTAGTAAAGATAGTCCCACATTGGCTACACTACCAAGTGGGTATCTCAATATAATACTTTGTATGAGTTGAGGCATGCACATAGGGTGTAGTGGGGCACATGGGTGCCATATGGGGATATTTTTCTAGGAGAAAAAATGATTAACTCCTCATGAAAGTATTTATGCTTTTTGTCATGCTCTTGGAATTATTTGCATAGGAGCTAAGTCCCAAAGGGGCTTAGCGACTTGGACTTGGACTCGGACTCGGGCTCAAGGGCGCAAAGTGGCGCTTTGTTGGCTCACTTTGCACTTAGCACGTCAGCATTGTCTCAAGGCGCTTGTGCGCTGTTGTCGCGCTCGTGCGCGAGTTTTATGCTCGGGTTGCATGCGTGTGTTGTATGAGTGGGCGTTGGACGGGCGCTGAGCGGGTGCTGAATGGGCGTTGAGCGGGCTATGCATTGGGTTGCGATTGTGGGATATCAATTTTGTATGTTAGCTTTTTAGTCCCACATCGGAAAGAAGAGGAGGATGGGCTTCCATCATTCCCTATATAAAGAGCCATCTAGCCTCCTTCTGAGATATTCCAAAAAGTTGAGAAAGAGGAGTTCAAAGGAGACCGTTCGAGTCATACAAAAATGTGACTACGAGCGTTCCAGAAGTTCTCTTGTGAACTTACTGGCTCCTGAGAGCAGATCGTCGATAGATGACGAATCTTGCTTTGAGCAACTATGGTCTTTACCGTCCCAGCAAGAATAATTTTTTATTCTGTCTTCTTCTCTTTTTTCTTCTTGGTTCGTTCTGTCTGATTGCAACTGCGTTTTGCAAGGAAGAACAAATGTAGTTTTTATTTTATTGTAACTCTGTTATCTTCGTCTGCAACTACGATTGCAAGAAAGAACAAGAAGTTTGGTTAATTATGATTCTTTTGTAATCTTGAGAGCAGGTTGTAATCAGAATCCTTATATAGTTCTTCGGGAAAATCGAGAATAGTCAGAGTGAAAATTTTTGTGTGAACATCTGATCTCGATCACGCATTCTTCCATCTTTGGTTAAGCCTCGGGACTAATATAGTAAACATAAAACATAGAAATAGTTAGTGTAAATAATTCTATAAAATAAATGTCTGATACTAATAGACTTTTTTAGAAGTTCATTTAAATGTTTTCGGTAATATACTACTGGGTTACAATTTTCGTCATCATTTTAATTTTAAATTTGTCTATTATTTAAGTCTTTCAAGGCTTCAGAGCTTAAAATATCGATAGTCAAGTTTTTGCTCACAATAGAAAGTCAAACTTGAACTCGATTTTAAATCGTCTGAAACTCAAGGTCTACTCTCTTCACCATACCCCACCCCTTCTTTTTCAAAGAAAGCTCTATTTCTTGCGAAGAGTCCAACCAAAGCTTCCATTGACGAAAGCTACCACCTTAAACAAAGTTGTGCAAACTTTGTCAAAGAGAATAGACCTATCTCTAAGTGGTAAACTTGTTATGCATGCGTCGACATGTGAATCTGCTGACATGTAAAACAAGCGGTGCCCTTTCAAGCAGAGAACAGATCTGCTGTTACATTAATTATGGGACTATGCTATAACTACAACCAAATACCTATAATTCTCTTACAACTGTCACGTAACGGTCACGTGACGTTTACATAGCGATCGTTTATTAAAGGAGAAAAAAAAAATGGAATCCGATGGCTGTCCGGATGGTCGTCACGTGACCGAAATACCACGTGACGGTCGTTCATTAGGGAAGAGATGGGACCAGAAGTAGCCCACATAGCAGGGAGGTTGAGAGGGTTGTAAGAAGGTTGTAAGCATTTGGTAGTAAACTTAGCATTATTGTTAATTATGTCTCATATTTTTGTTCCCATTCTATTATGGACTGTTTGATAAATCGAATTTGGAGTCGAACAAAACTATGGAATCCTATGTTTGGTTGGAATTGAATTTGGATATGAAAGGTGGGTACAAAACCCAAAACTAGGATTTGATTTGAGTTGGATTTAATTAATTAATATTTTATTATAAATGTTAATAATAATTTATTAATTTATTAATCATAAATATAATCATAAAAAAATAATTAATTATTATTTTATTATTTTATTAATTAATTTTCTATAATAATCGTAATTAATAATTTATTAATTTATTAATTTTAATTAATAATTTATTAATGTATAATTTTATTATTTAATATTTTATTATAATCTTAATTAATAATTTATATCTTTACTAATCATAATTATAATAATTAATTTATAATTAAAAAATTTATAATTTTATTAATTAATATTTTATTATAATCTTAATTAAGCATAATTATAATCATAATTACAACAACTAATTAATAATTTTTAATTTTATGCATTAATATTTTATTATAATCTTAATTAATAATTAATAATTAAAAACTATAATTTTAATTAATATTTTGTTAATTAATTATAATCATAATTCATAATCCATAATTCTAATCAATAATTTATTATTAATATTTTTTTATAATCTTAATTAATAATACATTAATCATATTTATAATCTTAATTAATAATTTATTTAATAATTTAATAATTATTATTTTATTATAATTTATTTAATAATTTATTAATGTTAATTATAATCTTAATTAAAATTTTATTAATCATAACTATAATCATAATTATAATAATTAATTCAAAATTAATTAATTATTATTCATAACTATGATCATAATAATTAATTTATAATTTTATTAACAATTATTTTATTATAATCTTAATTAGTAATTTATTAATCATAATTACAATAATTAATTAATAATTTATTAATTTATAATTTTATGCATTAATATTTTATTTTATTATAATTAATAATTTATTAGTCATAATAAATAATTTATTAATGTTTAATTATAATCTTAAATAATAATTTATTAATCATAATTATAATTATTAGTTTAATAATTAATATTTTATTATAATAATATTTAATTAATGTTTTAATTATAATTTTAATCATAATTATATTTGTAATAAATAATTTATTAATTTGTAATTTTATTAATTATTATTTTATTTGGATTTGAAAACAATGAATTTGAATTATTATTAATAATTTGAAATTAAAATCAAAATCCGGTTTATCAAACAATGAATTTTGATTTGGAAATCTAAGATTTGAATTTGTATTTGAATATTGAATTTTCAAATCCAAATTCAAATCCAAATTTGATTTACCAAACAAGTTCTTACATGTGGATCTCAGTCGGTATTAAAAAAATGGGATCTGCATGTAATAAAGAGTGGACAGAAATAAAAAACAGCAAATATGGAGAGTATTGGAGTGGAGTTGCTGAGAAAATAGAGTTGGGGATGCTCGACATGGAGCTTTTTTTATTTTAATGGATAGGTATGCATTGTAATACCAAATCTCCGGTCAGTCAATTTAGATATGAGAACGCAATTTTTTTCTTTTTTTATGTGTCAATATTTATTTGTTTTTGGACAAATTTTTTTTATTATTCTTGTCGGTTGGCTGCCGGTCAGATTTTGTGGGCTTCAAATCTATTCTAATATATAATGTCAAAACTAGGCTTCACCGTGAAAAAATTTTGTTCCAAAAATACCCTTCAACATATTTAGTAATTAAAAAGAATACCCACAATAAATTCCACTGACAACCATTTAAGAGATGCAATAATGACAACCATTTACGGAAATCAAAGGGTTCATGCTACTTACTAAGTCTTTTAAATTGTTACCAAAGAATTCGAAGGGTTGAACCATTAACCTATATAATTAAAAGCAGTAGAAATAAACTAACTCATCAACATCATTCACTCTAATATACGTGCAAAGCACGTGCATATATACTAGTTAATATAAAACGACCATAGTTAGAATAGGAGGGGAGAATGACTCGGTCAGTGAGGAAATGGAGAGCATTGTGAGTTGTAGTCCTTGGACCAATAAATTTCTCCCGCAGCTTTTATATAAGAATGAAAGTTTGACTCACCCCCTTCGGATTTATTTTCAATGAGTTGGGAATGCAGTCATTTCCATCAATATTTGCAGCCAACATACGATGTGTGAAAGAGTATTGAACACGGAGCTAATAGTCCTCACTAGATCTAAGAGCATATCCAACTCAATTGTGATTTTGGAAAATAAAAATTTATTGCCACTAGGAACGATAATTTTTTATTTAAAGATCCATCTCCAATGTTATAGTAGACATTATAAAAAAATTTGTCTATTTCTAGACAATATATTTGATAATATATTCCTCTCAACGACATCAATTATAAATAAAAAATAGAGTTATTTATACTAACATTTCTGATATTTTATATGTATTATACGGACCTTCACTACACCAAAACATGAATTTTTCAATACAAATTTTTTTCAATTACTAACGATTTTTTGTCGTTACCAAATACCAACAGTAAAAAACCGTTACTATCTAAAAAAGTTGTTACTATAAATAACAAAAGATAAATTTTAGTGCTAGTAATGCATAACAGTTATTTAGTAACACTTAAAACCGTTGGGAGAAAGGAAAATGTACATCATGTGCCTTCTACGTGGTATTGGGAAGTGTTATTTGGGTACATGGTTTCGAAAAAAATCATTTCCATCACTCCCCCTAACCTCTCTCCCCCGATCTCTCCTTCTCATCTCTCACCCGATCTCTTTGCCTCATGTGCCTTCTTTCCTCTAATATTTGCCCTCGATTGTGACCGGTAATATCTCTCTCTCTGTCTCTATCTCCCCTCGGATCAACTCCTACCATCGCTTATAGTCGTTAGGAAACGACTGTTTTGGTGTAGTGATTCCTTATTTTAAAAATAATTATACGGACATAATTCTATATGTTTTAAGGGTGGTTAGTATAATAACCCTTTACATAAAACATTTGAGAAGTTAGTGTAATTATTTTCAAAATAAGGGAGGTCCGTATAACAAACATAAAATACGTTACTCCCGAGGCTTAACCAAAGATGGAAGAACGCGTGGTCGAGATCAGAGGTTCACACAAAAGTTTCCACTATGACTATTCTCGATTTCCACGAAGAACTATATAATGATTCTGATTACAAGTTTCTCTCAAGATTACAAAGGAATCAGAAAAAATAAACTTTATGTTCTTCCTTGCACTCGCAATTGCAGACGGACATAACAGAATTACAATTAGCAGAAGAGAAGAAAAATGAGAAGAAGGAGATCTGCTTGCTGGGGTGATGAAGATCACCGTTGCTCAAAGCAAGGTTCGCCCATATACGATCTGCTTCCAGAAACCAGCAAGTTCACGTAGAACTTCTGGAACGCTCGTTGTCACCTCTTTTCCGGACTCGCACGAACTTCCTGGACTCTAATAGTGGCGGCGGCAACATCAACTCTCTTTATCTCATAATTTTTGAAGTAAGTTCTAAAAGAGGCACGAAGAGAGTACTTATAGAGAGATGATGGAAATCCTAGCAACCCATAAGTTACGAAAAGATAGGAACAAATTAATTACGAATTCTGCTGACATGCTAAGTACAAAGTGCGCCAACAAAGTGCCACTTTGCGCCATTGAGTCCGAGTTCGAGTCGTTAAGCCCCTTTGGGGCTTAGCTCCTATGAAAATAATTCCAAGAGCATGACAAAAAATATAAATGCTTTCATGAGTAGTTAATCATTTTTTCTCCTAGAAAAATACCCCACATGGCACACATGTGCCCCACCACACCCCATGTGCATACCTCAACTCATACAAAGTATTATAATGAGATACCTTGGTGATGTAGCTAATGTGGAACTATCTTTACTAGTCCAAAGGAAATAACACCAACAATCCTCCATATATCTCAATATATATGGGTTGAGCGTTCCCCACAGTGATTGTCTATCATGCATTAGGATAGATGTCGCTTCGACTTGAATCTTCCTGTATGGGTCGAATAGCAGTATGATAAAAGAATGGACTAAGCCTTGAATTCTTTATCATAGCTGCAATTCTTTCCACTCACACAATGACGTTAATGCTTCCGGTTGCACATTAAAGGCCATGTGTACGCCAGGTTTTGGTGTATGTATTTTGGTTGTCTACAATTTTTTCCTCAAGAGACGGCTTATATCTCTTTCCATATATACATTATAGGTGAGTTATTTTAAAGATTCCTTGACATGAAGACGTGCGCTTCCTTGCGGTACTACGCCGCTATGACATGGCCTGAAGCCGAGGTTCACTCCCTCATGTGGTGTCATCCACTGTAGCATGAGGTCTCAACACTATCCAGCATGAAGCCTTGCTCTTTCTTGCGGTATTACGCTGTTGTGACATAGCTTTTTGCCGAGGACTTACATCTTTTACCTCTGTGGTGTCACACTACTGTAACATGAGGTCATCGACCTCTTTGCAGTGCTGCCTACCACTCTTAATTCTACAGTATTAGGCTACATGTCTATGTGCGATGCTACGCCGCTATGACATAACTTAATGCCGAGGATTTATATATTTTACCTCTGTGGTGTCATGCCACTGTAGCATGGGATACAAGTCCCTTATAGTGCTGAAACTATGTGCTTCCTGTAATGCACATCGGACATTCACTCTGTCCGAGAACTCATTAAGGCGTCAAAGTCATCCTCCTATAGGAAATGTTCTGTTCAAAAACAAATGGTAGACCACAGTGGTTTCAGGTACGTATCCCACAATGTCCCTAAGGACTACCCACTGTCACTGATATTCTCCCAGTCAATGGTCATTCTTTGAATCAAAAACTAGATGCCTAGTAGATTTCTCTTTGAACTAATAACATAAAACTTTATGGTAGAATTACAAAGACTCAATATCATAATGTCTTCAAGCCTATTTTTTTGCTATGTCCTCGACCAGCTGGCGCTTGAGACCCTTGGTGAACGGATCCGCCAAGTTTTCCTGGCTCCGAACTTCAATCACGATAATGACTCAAGTCTTTATCAGATCATTCACTGCCCTGTGCCTCAAATGCACAGTACTCTTCTTACCATTGAAGAGGTCATTTGATGCTACTACTGCAGTCGCCTGGTTATTACAGTATATCGGTACCGCCAAAATCTGTGCACCAACCAATGGAAGATCATACATGAGCTTCCGAAGCCATTCTGCTTTATCTGCTGCAGCCGCTAGTGCATAAAACTCAGATTTCATCGAGGAATGAGAAAGCATAGTCTGCTTCTTCGACTTCCACAATATAGCAGCTTCACCTATGAAAAAGACG
The DNA here is from genome assembly GCA_036927795.1 of Iris macrosiphon. Classification (NCBI taxonomy): domain Eukaryota; kingdom Viridiplantae; phylum Streptophyta; class Magnoliopsida; order Asparagales; family Iridaceae; genus Iris; species Iris macrosiphon. The sequence continues at coordinate 67,632 of JAYESA010000456.1, forward strand.
TATCCTCCTGTAGACCTTTCGTTCTCTACTTTTGAATAGCAGCTTGCATCACTGAAGCCTTTCACTACTGTTGGATAACCGTTGTAGTGCAGCACATACTTCTGAGTCCTCATGAGATATCTCATCACTCTCTTCACATCCTTCCAGTGTTTCATACCTGGGTTGCTCGTGAATCGACTCAGCATCCCCACTGCGAAATCAATGTCAGGCCTTGTGGCAGTTGTTGCATACATCAAACTCCCGATGACGCTTGAATATTCCAGCTGCCTGATCCTTTTCCTAGGATTTAGCTTCAGTTTCTTGTCACACCTGTACGGAGTATCAATACATGAAAGATCCTGATATCCATAGCGTGTGAGCATCTTTCCAATATAATGGAACTGTGACAGTGCCACTCCAGTGTCCGTCCGGATAATCTTTATCCTGAGGATAACATCAGTTTCCCCTAAGTCCTTCATACTGAACTTAGATGAGAGAAACTTCTTTGTCTCAGTGACATGTTCTAGATCCGTACCTAGGATCATCATATCGTCTACGTATAGACAAACTATGATTCCTCTCCCGTCAGCGAACTTTGTGTAAACACACTTGTCCGTCTCACTAACCTTGTAGCCGTTTGACCTTATAACTTTATTAAACTTCTCATGCCACATCTTGGGAGCTTGCTTCAGACCGTATAGTAATTTCACCAACTTGCAAACTTTGTCTTCAAGCCCTTTGACAACAAATCATTATGGTTGTTGTATATAAATCTCTTCAGTCAACTCTCCATTTAGAAATGCTGTTTTAACATCCATCCGATGAATAACTAGCTTGTGAATTGAACTCAGAGCAATCAATATCTTGATGGTCGTCATCCGCACTACTGGAGCATATGTGTTAAAGTAGTTTCCCAGCTTCTGAGAAAATCCTTTGGCCACCAACATTGCCTTGAACTTGTCAACAGTTCCATCGGCTTTATTCTTCTTCTTGAAGATCCATTTGTATTTGATTGGTTTAGCTCCTTCAGACAGATCGACCAACACCCAAATGTTGTTGGAGGTTATTGAGTCATACTCATCATTGATAGCCTTCCTCTAGAAAAAAGTGTCTCTGGTCTTCATCGTCTCATCATAGGTAAGCGGATCTGCTTCCACGTGATAGGTGACAAAATCTTCTCCGAAGTCCTTCGGTCTTCTCACTCGCATAGACACCAGTTCTGCGAGTTCTGGTTCAAACATTGTCTCTGGTATGGCAATTTCTTCTTGGGCTGCATCTTCTTTGGAAGCGTTAGCCTCCTATGCACCCATGTTATTCTCCGGAATATCCGTGATAACAACGTTCTTGTGCCTTACAAATTTATCATCAAAGAATTCTGCGTTGCGAGATTCAATGATATGATTTGACTCTATATCAAGAAACCTTCGAGCATCACTCTTCTCAGCATAGCCTAAGAAGATGGTCTTCGTAGTCCTTGTACCCAGCTTCTGTATCTTCAAGTTCGGGAGCTTCACATATGCCAGACACTCCCACACTCGAATGATATTCAAGTTGGGGCTAACTTTGAAACAGAGTTCATGAGGAGTGACATCAGAACTTGCGTACAACACTCTGTTCAGAATGAACGTAGCCGTCAATGCAAGTTATCCCAAGAAGCAGTTTGGAAGATCCGTAGTCAACAATATTGAGTTCATCATCTCTGTCAACGTCTTGTTCTTCCTCTCAGCTACTCTATTTGATTGAGGAGAATACGGAGCAGTCGTCTCATTGACAATTCCATGTTCTTTGCAGAACGATATGAGTTCAATAGATCTATACTCTCCGTCTCGATCACTTCTAAGTCTCTTGAGTTGTTGTCCTGTCTGACGTTCAGCTTCAGCCCTGAACTCCTTGAACTTCTTGAATGTTTTGTCCTTCGACTTGAGCAGATAGACGAACACATACTTCGAGTAGTCGTCGATGAATGTAATAAAATACTTCATCTTGGCCTTTATGGAGAACTGCTTGATGTCACAGATATCTGAGTGTACCAACTCCATAATATATGTGCTTCAGTTAACTCGCTTGAACGGCTTTCTGGTGATCTTAGTCTACGCACAGACCTCACACTTCTCCACCTCCTTACCCTCACATTTGGATTTAAGTCCTAGACTAGATTTTTTTTTTATTCTTTTACAATGAACATGTCCTAGTCTATTATGCCATAACTCAAGAGAATAACAAGAAGAAGCGACTGCATTTATCATGGTAGCAGGGATTAAAAGTTAAAGTTTAAACATTCCTTCGGTATAAAATGCTTTTTCGAAGTATGTTCCTTTGTATGACATCACCATCTGTCCAACATTGATGTCCATCCTCAAGCCTGCATTGTAGAGCAGACTTTCTGAGACCAGATTCTTGGCTATCATTGGTATATGCTTCATATCCTGAAGCGTCAGCGACTTCCCCGAATTCAGGTTCAGTACCACTGTTCCAGTCCCAAGTACTTCAACTTATTCCTGGTTCACCACCATAACCTTCTCAGATGTAGGCTTGTAGGTGGTGAATAACTCCTTCTTTGAGCAAATATGGCAGGATGCGCCAGTGTCCACCCACCAGTCATGATAATTTGCGCAATCATAGCAACCTTGTTATGCTCACCTTGCTATGTCTGTTTGGGCTTGGATTTTTAGTCACTCCGGTAGTGGCCTTTCTTGCCATAGTTAAAACAAGTCACTTATGACTTGGACTTTGGCTTGAACGAAGTTAACTTCACCTTCAGATGGGTGAAGTCATTTTTCTTGTTGTGAGAAGCCTTCTGTTTTCCCCTAGAATCATCAGCATATACCAAGTTGGCCTTTGCCAACTACTTGGACAGGGAGTCCAACTTCAGTTTCCCCTGGCTTCTTCTTCTATGTGAATCCAGTAAAGAAGATCTTCGAGATGGATCTCCATCTTCAAATGGTACATGTCAGTCTTGAAGTTGATACAGCCTGGAGGAAGCTTGGTGACTATAGGCCCTACCATGAACTTGTCTTCCTGCTTTATGCCTTCTTCCTCCACTTTCTACTACATCTTCAGAAGTTTCTTGACTTGTGGTAGCAATACCTTCTCGTCTTCAAATTGCATAGTGAAGAATTTCTCAACGAAATGGATTTTTGACATTTTTTTGTCAGTTTTGTAATATTTCTCAAGAGATTCCCAGACATCTCTTGCCTTCTCTTTCTTGTTATAGGACTCTGCCATCGATTCGTCCATTGTATTAAGGATCAATAGCCTGTAGAGGTTATTGTCCTTCTTTTACTTGGACTGTGTGTCCTGCGCCACACTAACTTCGATCTCTCCTCCATCTTCAAGGATGGTAGGTTCTGGATCAACCAACAAATAAGCAACTTTGATAAGACAAAGATTCAGGGAGATCTTCCTCTTCCAAATGTTGTAGTGTTCGCCATCAAATTTCTCAAGCTTGTGAAAGATGGTATCGAGAAGGTTTGATTGGTTCTCCATCTAACTCGGATCTTGCTTTGAGATTGTTACTCCCGATGTTTAACCAAAGATGGAAGAACGCGTGGTCGAGATCAGATGTTCAGACAAAATTTCTCACTCTGATTATTCTCGATTTCCACAAAGAACTATATAATGATTCTGATTACAACTTGCTCTCAAGATTACAAAGAAATCAGAAAAAACAAACTTCACGTTTCTTGTACTCGCAGTTACAGACGGACAAAACAAAATTATAACTAGCAGAAGAGAAAAGAAAGGAGAAGAAGGAAATATGCTTGCTGGGGTGATGAAGATCACCGTTGCTCAAAGCAAGAATATTCGCCCCCACACCATCTGCTTTCAGGAACTAGTAAGTTCATGTAGAACTTCTGGAACGCTCGCTGTCACCTCTTTTCTGGACTCGCACGAACTTTCTGGACTCCAATGGCGGCAGCAGCAACAACTCTCTTCGTCTCCTTATTTTCGAAGTAAGTTCTCAAAGAGGCACGAAGAGAGTATTTATAGAGAGAGGGTGGAAACCCTATCCGCCCATAAGTTACGAAAAATATGAACAAATTAATTGCAAATTCCTAAAAGATAAACACAAATTAATTTTAAATCCCACAAAAAATGGATCTGAATAACTGTCAATATCTTTCCATAACCGTTCAAATATATCTGAAAGCAGCGGCCATGAAAGCAACCTCATATGTGGTCGCTCACGCAACAGCGCAAACCGCAGCGCATGCGACAGCCCAAGCAGCAGCCCAAGCAGCAGCGCATGCGGCCCCGCATGCAACCGCTCATGCACCACTTTGCGCCAACAAAGTGCCACTTTGCGCCCTTAAGTCCGAGTCCGAGTCGCTAAGTCCCATTTGGAGCTTTGCTCCTATGGAAATAATTTCAAGAGCATGACAAAAAGAATAAATGCTTTCATGAGGAGTTAATCATTTTTTTCTCCTAGAAAAATATTCCCACATGGCACCCATGTGCCCCACCACACCCCATGTGCACACCTCAACTCATACAAAGTATTATATTGAGATATCCACTTGATAGTGTAGCCAATGTGGGACTATCTTTACTAGTCCAAAGGAAACAACATCAACAAAATATAGTGGATGTTAGTGTAAATAATCCTTAAATATATTTAGAAAAATAGAAGAAGAGGAGAAGTTGGCTTCAAAGTTTTTAAAAAATAAGCATCTCAATATTTTGCATTGGACAAGATTTTTCTACTTCATTGTCTTTTGTGAATATATCATTGCAATGTAATTAAAATTGTAAAAGAATCAAGTTTATGTAATGTAATCGAGTTTATAATGTAATAAAATTATAATTACATCACCATATTTGGTTGGAACATGTAATCAAATCATGTAAAATATAATATGGATATCATTCAAATATTTGGTTTACCATGTAATATAATTAAGTTGAAAGATTAAAAAAATATTATCTTAATTTTAAAAAAATAAAAACAATTTGAAACTAAAAACAATTTAAGAAATTAATAATAAATAAAATGTGAATTTTAATTTTTTTTAGTTATTTTTAGATTTATTTTTAAAAATTGTAAGTTTTAAGTTGTAATGTAATCATGATTACATATATTTTATGGCATAATTGATTTTAAAAGAAATTGATATAATAATCGAGCTTGTAATCGCGATTATATTATATCAAAAAAAATTGTTCAACCGAATATCTGGATTTGGATGACAACATAATGCCAATTACATTACGTTGTCCACTCCTACAAACCAAACTAGCCCATAGTCTTACCACATAGAAATAACATTATCTTGTACCTCATGCTACATACGAATCGCAACACATTATAAAGCAATAGAGTTGGCGATGCTCAAAGGCGGAGCCAAAATTTTAGTTTATCCCTGACTAAATTTAAAACGTCATGAATTTCTTTTAACAAAATAAATGTTGTGTCAATATCGTCATGTCTAGATTGTATTATACTGTGTGTGGGCAATGTGTAACTGTGTCCAAAGAACTTCTTGTTTGCAGGATCCACTTGAGGCCTAAAGGCCTAAACCAGATGGAAGGGATGTCCGACGATGACTTGCATGGTGGAGAGTCTCCGGCGAGTCCTGCCCAGAAGGAACTGTGCCGATCAGTAGGACCACCAAGGAAGATGTGCTGAGAGCAAGTTTCGTGTGGAGATATGGGAGGGAGGCTGCCACCGTGGAGTGAGGAGAGATTCTACAGGAAGTGGCCATGAGGTATATAAGTACAAACAAATCTTGGAAATTTTTTGAGTTTTCATTTGAGCTTGGGTAATTCTGAAGGCACATCATCCCTTACTGAGGAGAATCCATTAGGACTGTCAAAAAATTTGACAGACCTATCTTTTTGAAGGACTGTTAATCTTTTTACAGTCATAAAAATATAGGGCTGTCAAAATCTTTGATAGTACTACCTATTGGAAAGACTGTAACAGTTTTAAAAATTGGATAGTCCTGAGTAACTTTGAATGTGCCTTTAGAATTAACCTTGATCTTTTACTCGCAAACAGCTATATTTCATTTTCATTATTTATTTAGTGTTCAGGTAAATGACATACACTACCTACAAAATACCAAGATATGAATGTTTAGAACAGATAAGACCGGTTCCTAAGCTCATGGTATTTTGAGTTATGTGTGAAAATTTCTAATTTCAGAGTGGAAGATATGCCAAAATGCATAAATAGTGCAAGTCTCAATATTAATCAAGTCAAGATAAGTTAAAAAAATAAAATAAAATAAAAAAATTCTTAGCCCGGGCCGGGCAGGCCAGGCCAGCCCTATCCTCCGCCACTTGCGACGCTGTAATCCTCCAATGGAGGGTAACATAGAAGTTGGAACTAACGTCTTTGCTTACAAGTCACTAAGCCAATATTAGTTCATGTGGATCCATAGCAGGTGAAGACCTTGAATGTAGGGCTGAGCAAATCTCGGTTTTTGACTCAAAATCAATCTGAACCGACCGAAAATAACAATTTGGATCGGTTTTCAACCAAACGGATCAGAGTTTAGTTTTATATATTAAAAAAAAATCAATTTTTTGGTTCAGATCACGGATTTAGAATTCAATTTTCAACTCGAACCGAAAATCGATTTACTTTTTATACATATAAAAATAAAATCCTAACCCTACACTCTCTCTCCTCTCCCATTTTATTGTGGCTCTTTCTCTCCCCCTCTCTCGAGATCTCTCCAAAACATTTTCTACCGACTCCGACCCGGACTTCCGTATCTCTCTCTCTCTCTCTCTCTCTCTCTCTCTCTTTCGATTCTATTCCAGCCTCACTCTCCCAAATATCTATATTACAGAACCAGATCTAGAGGTCCTTCTAACTGTGACCGTGGCGCTCACCTTAAAGCTCACGGTCTTCCATGCTGTCCTCCCTGTCAAGATCTACTTCAGCAGCAACATCCCGCACAACTATAACCTTATCATCCACCATCACCTCTATATCATCGACGAGGTCCAGCTCCCCAACCATCGTTGCCTCCTCGCCCCTGTAACGCCCCACAACCGCACGGTGCATTACGCTGAGTCGGATTGAACGAGGCAATAGTTGGTTACATTTTTGATTTGTTAAATTTGGGAACAAGTATTGATTGAGTTGGTTTCATGTGCAGATCGCAAGCAGAGTTCGATGGAATTAGATGTTCGTTCAGAGCAGTACTGGGATAGTAGGATTTGGAGAGATAATGGCATCTTCCTTAGTCCGATCGGTCGGATGGTTTAGAGAGCACGGCCTGCTCGTACGGTCATACCAATTGAGTAGATCGTGCTTTGCATCGGACCACAGATTCAAGGGATCGACCGTATCGGCAGGGCAGGATACTTAACGGAATTAGACTTGGTGAGTGGGCTCTGTCCCATCTCCTCTACTCCTTCATGCCTAATAATATGGAACACACTTAAAGGCTTGAACACTTGGACTGGAAGTTGGAAATCACTACATTGTGGCATGCATAGAGTGTACGTCGTTTGCTTGGATAGATTTGTGGCTTGAGTTGGTTTTCGCGTTGGGCAGTTGGAGCTAGAGTTGGATTATATTTGGGGCAGTTGGAGAAACAATTGGAATTATGTAGAAACAGTTAGAATTATACATCTTGGTTGGAACATCGATGTAATTCGGGTGGGCGAGCGAGCGTGCATCTGTGCACGAGTATCAGTTGGGTGCTTTGTCATGCAAAAAGTGAAGTTGTGGTTCAAAACCGGACAACTGCATCGGTGGGGGCATTGTGCCACTATTGGGGCATTGTGCCACGGGATTGTTCTGAGCGAGGGGTGTTGCACCAATTGGAACATTATGTCAAGAAGCGATATAGTGCCTATGGGGATAATTTGAGATGGTGCCTTGGGTTATAAGTTGGAGGATGGTTATGGATAGTTGGTTGGATGAGTCTAGGATCGTTTGGTGGGGCGAGAATGTTCGATCCTCTCGTCATACCTACTTGGTGTCTGCATTGGTCACTGATAACCTATTGCACACAGGATTTTGTCTCCTCGAATGGGATATGCTCCGGGGCACCGAGACCATTCGACTATGGAGGAGACAAATGGTAACGTGCCTTGGGCGCGGTACCGGCAGTACGATGCCACCAGGCGGGCTAGCTACTCAGCGCTGGATCAAGTAAAACTGCAGTAGATCAGTTCTTTATGGCTTGGCCAGTGACTTCATATAGATAAGAGTTGGTTTACTTTGGTTTGATTTGGGTTGTGCTTTCCGTGTAGGCGGCGGCCACCTTGCCTCGGCAAGAGTGTGCATATCGAAGATTGGATAATAAGGCTTGGATTGTGGCATCGATTGAGGATGGATATTGAGGCTTGGATAATGGTTCGATAGGTTCTCGCTTTGCTTAGGTTTGAGTAGGACGGTTTGTATGCTAGTTTTTCTTCGAGTTGGCTATATATTTGCTTGTATATTGGCTTGAGTTGAATGCTTGCATGTAGTTTTCCTTAATATGTCATACCTTTTCCTGAAATGAATCTAGGATTCAACTAGAAAGATCACCATATAACTATTTGCATTCACTATTCTACTTAGTGTCGGCTTCGACGAGTGGGTTACCCCGCTCACCAGTACGGCTATGTACTGACCCACGTTTGTGGGTATTATTTCAGGTACGCAGGTGTAGTGGCGCTGCTTGGATATACGGGACATAATGTATGAACGGTAAGTACCTTTGTGGGCAAGAGAAAGAGCAAGAGTGTGGCATGAGCCTTTGTGGCATTTTCATTTGGACCCTATCGAGAGCTTCGCTGCGTATACTCTGATGTGTGCTTGGTACACAATACTTGACTTTCACTGTAACTTGGTCGTTTCGATAATAACTTTGATGTTTGACAACATCGCCTTGTGCGAGCGCAACTCCGGGCTCATACGGCATCATGTCCCGATGAGAACGATTGTCCTGCGGAAGCGCTGTAACGTGGTGATTCACGTTCAGCAGGGACTATTGAGCTTGCGGGAGATTGGGGCGTGACATATTGGTATCAGAGCGCCCGGTTCATTTCTTCGAACTTGGTCCTTCGCTTCATCACAAACTCTAAATAGCTTCCACATATCGTTTAGCTCTTGGCTCTACTCGGTGTCGCATTGGATGTTTCATGCAATAAGTCTATATATTGCTGGTTGTGGCTGCATGTTATTTTTTATTGCGTTGCTTTCGTTGGTTTTCGGTAGATCGTTTAGCATCTTAGGACGTTGTTGTATTTGTTCAGCAAGTTGAGAGGTGTGTCATTTCTTTGGTTTGGCTTATCATTCAGGAGATTCTGGTTGCATCGCCAGAGCAATTGGTTGGCAGACGAGATTGGTTATATGGCATATTATGAGTAGAATCATCGGATGAGAATGGATCATTGCACGAGTTGCTCGTGTAGCAAATGTGTTGGATGGAGTTTGATTTTTAGCTGGGTATATCACATAGAGCATTGGCTGAGCAGGTTTGAGTTGGCTTGGGGATATCAATATAGCGTTGCACGAGTTGCTCGTACAACAAATGTGAGGAACAGTTGGGTATTGGGTTGGATTACTTGGAAGAGATCGTTGCACGGGTTGCTCGTGTAGCAAAAATATCGGACGGTTTGAGAATAGTTGGAAGTATTAAGAATGGAACATGGCACAAGTTGCATAGCGAGATTGACATAAGAGTTAGATGGTTCATGCATCGGCTGAGTTTTGTGTCAGACTTGAGTTGGGGATGGCAGGATCACGAATAATAGATGGTTCAAACGGATCTTGGATCAGTGCAAGGAATTATGATACGAGTAGTAACATGATTCGGAGTGGTATATGGTATACCACATAGTGAGTAAGGCATTAGAATATTTTGGATTGACATCAATGGAATTTTCGTATCGGACACGGGTAACAGGAAGACGAGTTGGTTGGTGCACATCGGCTGAGTTAGGAAGAATAAAAAATGGAGCAAGAAAATGTGAGTTGAGCAATTGAGAACGGACTTGTGCAAATGGAAGTATCGTTGGACTTGAGAGATGGACGAGATCGGAACAAGCAATGGAAAGAGTGTTTAGAATTTAAAGGATTGATGCGGACCAAGTATTGGAAATAAGTTGAGATCGATCAAATGGAAAGCTGAATATCATAGTTCGCTTGGACGATTTGGAAGTTCGATGGAGCATTCATGAACGCAAAGAGAGAGTTGAGCATGAGGAACAAACCGTTGGGATACGCTTGAGCGAGCGATGGGTGAATTAAAGGATAGCGAGCACGAACTACGAAATTATGGAAATACATTGGAGATGTTGGTTGAACAATGAAACACGATCTGGTTTGGGGGGGCAATGCGATGGATTCACACGAACTTAAAGTATTTTGGATATTGGTGCTCGGAAAGTTTGACTCAGGTTTAGCGGAAGTAAAAATTTGGCAGAATGGTGCAACGATGGTGGACGGATTTTCCGGAAGATATAAACGGACATGAGGCAAGTCTAGTTGATGTTAAGTCAAATTGGAAGTTAATCCGTGCAGTACTGAGATGGATTGAGGCAACAAGTAAAGGCAATATGGATTTAAAATTTATGTTGGAACTGATGCACGAGTCATTGAGAGTGTGTGGACTAATCGGAACATAGAGAAAATTAAGACGGGCTAGGGAATGAAACGAGAACCAGGATTATGGTGGATGAACTTTTGAAGATAGCTAAACGAGAGAGCAACTTGGAGCAAAATACTGTGCTGCTCGAGCAAGTTGGACGTGCACTGTGAAACACAGCAAACAGATAAGAATCGAAGCAAGTCTATGGTTGCGAAAACCATTGCAAATGGTAGTGCGAGGAGTCAAACATGACGAAGGTACCCCAAAGAAGAAGGATGTGACTACCTTCGACTTTGCCGACTTCAAAAAGGTCTGCAACAGGACTTTTTGTGGGACCGAGGACCCTGTCATAGCTCTAGATTGGCTGACCGAGATTGAAGATTACTTTAACCTGTTAGAAGTACCCTAGATCAACTGAGTCGCATGTGCCCAACTCTAGCTTCGTCTGAACGCGTATGATTGGTGGGATGTACATCGACGATCTCTTTCCGCAGACGGTGAAGGCGAGACAATCTCATGGACCACCTTACATAGCACATTTGAGGAGGAGTTTATTCCCCTACCCATTCATCATTATAAGGAGAATGAGTTCGTGCATTTGCAATAAGTGAACATGACCGTGAAGCAGTATGCCACAGAATTCAACCGGTTCACAAAGTTTGCTAGCTCCTATCTACCCAATGTGGCGAGTTGAGCCAAAAGATTCAAAGGTGGTCTGCGTCCTAAAATTCACACACACGTAGTTTCTTTACAGTATGAGACGATAAAGGAAGTCCTTAACCAAGCCCTCGTCCTAGAACCGCAATATCCTTCTACTACTGCCGGCACTGTGCAACATTCTCATCACAAACGCCCTAGTAACACGGGAGGACACAACGCCCATAAGCGTCCAATCAATGGCGGTTCTCAGTGCCATAATCAGGGGCATGGTCAAGGGCTACAATGTACCTTCTGCAAAAAAATGGGGAACACGGTCACCGACTGTCGCCGTAAGAATATGATATGCTTCATGTCACTACCACATTCCAAAAACAGGGATATTTTCGACTTTTATATATATTTAATATTGTGGTAGTTATTTTAAATAATTGCATGATAAGTATATTTAATTTAAATAATTATATGAGATGTGTATTTAAATATTTACAGTGTTCCTTAATGTTTGAGCTGGTAGACTTGACCTAGAAGCCCGCTAGACGAACACCTGTCCAAATTATAGGATTTTTTATTTAATTTTTATTAATTAGAATTTAATTAATTGGGATTTTGATTAATTATCGTAATTTATTTAATTGTTGTGCATTGTCGTTGCTTCGATATTTGGAGCGCTACCCTGGCTTTTGTCTCCCAACAAATTTCACAGCCTTGTCCTAGACATGCCTGCCTTCCATTCTGACCTTTTTGCAACTCATAATCATGCTCTCTTGTGCTTCATTTTAGCCGCACAATATTCGTCGCGGACGTTTATTTAATTTCTAAATAAATTCCAACTTTGTATCGATGTACGTTCCAATCAAAATTGGAGACAATCTTGACCCATTTTTCGTGCAACCCAAATTAGGGTAATATTCTGTTCTGAGTCTTCTTTGCTAATGATATTTGTGACCCGACCTAATTTTGGCCCCATGTACTCCTAATTAATTTTTGAACACAGCTTGCATTTATTTCTAATTTTGACTGATTCCATAAATCCCGATTTAATTCTAGTGCCCTACTATTTAAGCCCATACCAAACACACGATGCCCCCTCACCCTACAAAATGCCAAACACCGAATCGCCCACCAAATTTTTATCATTTTATGTGTCTGTGCAAATACCCAAATTAAAGGGGGCTAATTTGTAATTATTGTATTAGGTGTCAACACCCCATTGGTTCAACCCAATGGAGAAGCCCTAATTTTGACTAATCAACCCATACCCTCATCCTTACATGAAGGATTCCTTCATGACAAATCTAGACCATCCATTCAATGGGTGCATCATCACCCTTCATTCCCCACTCACATACCCTATTTAAATGTCCCCTCAAGGCACTCTTCCCAACCTAAACCTAATCCCCAAACCTAGGGAAGCTCCCATTTTTCTCTCACCTCACTCCTCCCTCATCTCCCCAACGTAGGAAACTTCTTCTTCCTTTCTTCTTCTTCTCTTTTCTTCTTCTTCTTCCCTTCTTCTTCTTCTCCTTCTTTTTTAAAATTTATTTGAAAGGGGGAAATCACCATACTGTTCAGCCGACCCCTGACCACCCGGCCGGCCTACTCCGGCCATCCGAGTCTCCCCCTGCGACCTTTCACTGTTCACCGACCCGCTCTACTGTTCACCAGCCCAACTGACCTCCTCCAGTCCCAACTCCGGTGGCCACCCCGAGCTATATCACCACCACAGCTGCATCCGGTAGACCCGACTCCGCTCTCGGTCGTCCCGAGTCTCCCCCACCACCACATTCCCTACTCCGGCCAAGTTCGAAGCCCGGTGAGTCCCGCATCCGGTCGACACCTCTGCTCCTCCTCCCTCCAGTTCCTCAGTCCGGCCAGCTTTGTCGAACCCGGCCCGCTGCAACTCCCTGCACAACCGGCCAGCCGAGCCGAGCCTCTAGCTCCTGACCCGGGGTTCCTCCCTACATTCCCTACTCCGGCGTCGAGCCCTCAGCTCCGACCTCCTGCTGCCTGCCTCTCAGGCCAACTCCCTACAACGCCACCACCACCTGAGCTACGACCATTGCCACCCTCCCCGGCCAAGCACCCGACCCCGCTGCAACTCTCCTCCCTCCGGTCGAGCTTCCCACCGGCTCCACCCGACTCGACGTAGCTCCAGCCTCACTCCTCGACGAGCTCCACACACAGCCGACCCATCCCGAACTGTGCTCCGGCGAGCCTCCACCACCCTGCAGTTCCTCCCGACTCCCGGCAGCTCCTCCCCTCTCCGGCCTGTAATCCCCGGCCACCACCAGAACTACTACCACCACCACTGTCAGCCGTCTTCCCGAGCTTCCTCCCCTCTTCCCGAGCAGCAATCCGGCGGCCTCCTGCCGTACTCCGGTACCACCACCACCCTATCGCCACCGTGAGTCTCCTGTCCCTCTTCCCTCCTTCGTATGTGTATATACGAATACGTATAAATATGTATAAATGTGTGTACGTATGTATGTTGTATACGTATTGAGTGTATATATATATATATATATATATATATATATATATATATATATATATATATATATATATATATATATATATATATATATATATATATATATATATATATCGTGTATTCTCTATTTATATGTATATGTATTCAATGTATATATAAATTAGTGTAACCTCCATATCCTGAAATTCTAGCCTAAATGTTATTTTTAGGTTAATTTGGGGCTATTGGGATTTTTTCCATTGGGATTTTTTCCATAATTTTTAGTTAATTAAAAACTAGTAACACTAATTTTTTAGGACTTGTAAAAATTTATTTTAGATTCAAACTTACTTTAAAATATCCCAAACTTTTATTTTAGGTTCTAAATAATAAAATAGATTTTCTAGAATTTTTTGGGAATTTTCTGATTATTTTTAGCATTTATTTTGAGTTAAATATGAAAAACTGAATTAAAAACTAATATCTGAAAAAGAAAACCCAAAAAGTAATTAATTCTGCCCAGTCAGCAGACGGGGGGCCCACCTTTCAGCCTCCCGCAGCGAACAGTGCCGGGCCCGCCTGTCAGTGACCGCGGGGTGGGTGCGAGCCGAGCCGAGCCGATCTCGAGCCGAGCCGAGTCAGAGTTCGAGTCGGACTCAGCTGAGCCGAGCCGCGTCCGACCGGGACCGTTCGATTTGGGCGGGCAGCATTGGATGGCTGCCACGTGTCACCTCCTGAGCCGCGGCTGCTCTCTCTCTCCTCTCTCTCTCTCTCTCTCTCTCTCTCTCTCTCTCTATATATATATATATATATATATATATAATAGTTTAGTTATTTTCTAGGGTTTTTTCTTGAGCCGATTTTTGGAGAATTGCCATCTAGGGTTCCTTCCTCTTCCAGAAGCCATTGCGCATAGCTCCGGACTCCAAATAAGGCCTAGTTTTTTGTGTTAGAATTATATTGAGGTTAGATTTCTGATTATATAATTTTTTTTACGAAATTAATATTACTAAATTCTGGAAAATTCGTAGAACACAGCATGTCCGAAAATAGATGTGTTTCGATGTTTTCGCGATTCCGGGAGAACCAGGAATCAGAATCATGAACCGTTTGAAGTTTCGGAAAGCTAATGTCAAGATCATTGACATATGTTTTTCCCAGAATTTAATTCGATGTATTTTCATACTGTTAATTCTATAGAACTTCTAGGTTAGAATTTAACCATCGGTGCACGATACGAAACTTGTATGTGCCATAATTTCCAAACGAATTTGAATTCGGATGAGCCATAAATTTCAGCATATTTTTTACGCTGAAATATACAAGAATTCGTGCATGAAAGTCGAGTTTGTGTCGGTTGACTTTTCGGTCTAACAGATCGTCTCGATTTGCGTGCCATGAGTCTCGAGTTGATAAAATTTAGTTCCTTTGGACAAAATTTAGGAATTAACCTAAAAATTAGAATAATAAGATTAAAATAGAATTTTAGAGTAATTATTCCAGAATTAAATAAATTAAAGTAAATTATCTTTTGACATGATAAATTTGTAATACATAGGCTATTTGGACTGTGACTTGGACTCTGATTTATACCAGCAGCAGGACCCCAGGCGAGTACATTCTCTGACAGTTTCCATTATGTTGATTATCTCTATAATTCTTGTTGTATAGCGTACATGACTCTGACACTGTTCTTTACACGAGTTGGCATCATTGAGACCTGTCACGAGGAATCGTGATTGGAATCCATCGTGCTAGCTGGGAAGAAACGGGGAAGTATTAGTAGCTTATGTGATCATACCCTTACATGCAGCATTAGCTCACCCACATTTCACGTCGGTGCAGCCTTACCCTTACATGCCTCATCACTGTTACATTCCGGTTAGCCTGACCTGTTGGGGATGATCGCTAATCCATATAATAAGTCATATAACCCAAGCCGATCACATGATATACTAATATTTCACACACTTAGTTAGAGGATCATTGACATGTATCTCTAGTATATGGATCTAGCATCTCCACATGTTCTAGTTGTTGTTCTTGTACACATTTATATACCAGTTCATTGTTCTTGCGTGTACTTGGATTTCTATTTCATTGCTAGATGTACATTGATGATGACATGCTCCAGTATTCCATTTATTCCAGTATTTCTTTATTCCAGCATTCCCTTATTCCACTATTTATTATTGCCAGTATTTCCTATCTGTCTTGTATTTCTTTACACTGTATTATAGTTTTTGTCAATATGCATGAAACTGCTGTTAGAGGTGTATTTCGTTCCAATCCTGACTGGATATTTTTTCTAGACTATGACATAGAGGACTTGTTTTCCAGCATACTTGGAGACTTGGATGTTATTGATTGCAGGTTAGACTATTTATTGTTGTTTAGACTTGTCTTGTATTTCACTGCTTGCTTCGATATCTCATCGTGCTCTAGTTTATGTGATTGAGTATATTCCATATTATATTGTGATATCTGTGTCTCCTTATGGAGTTGGATATTAATGAGAGATTGTTTAGATAGTATTATGACCTAGACAGCGTTCTACCGCCGATGCTGCGGCGTAGGCTGGACGTACCCACGCTCTCGTGCCCCTATACCGGGTGCGGGTCGTGACACGTTTTTAGTGGTGGCCCATACAGGTCAGACTTTGCAAGTTGTGCGATGTCGTGGTAGTGCGACATCTTAGTTGTACTACTGCGTGCCTGCGATAGGATATAGGACATAGGATACTAGGATGAGAGAGGATACTCAATCACAAATTTTTGAGAGATTCCTGGGATGACCCCTTGAGAATCTTATTTTAATTTCCAATTTAAATCTTTTCCCTTGTCCCGTCCGTTCTCGCTTGTTGTTATTGAACTTGATTCTTGTTGATCAGTTATTAAATTAAAATCTTGGTATCATTGTTGAGTTTGATTCTTGTTGACCAGTTGTTAAATTCAATTCTTGGTATCGTTATTGAGTTGATTTCATATCGAGATAAATTTTACGGGCTAAAATTTACGGTATCATCTGATGACATATATTGATGAGGACAGTAAGAAAGGTAAAACGTCTACTTTGGTTATGGAACCTAGAGTTTATCGCAGCCACATTAGCTGTCATGACGAGAACGTAGGAACCTGACTTGGATGTACATACTTTAGTTATGAAATTTAGAATTTCTTGCAGCCATACGGTTGGCGTGGCGAAGATTCTAAATGACATGATTATAGAGTTGCATACCTTAGTTACGGAACCTGTCGTTTATCGCATCTATGCTTACTGGCGTGGCGAGGATTCTGAGTGTCATGATTTCAGACAGACGTGTATGATTATCAGACTCTATCTGGAACTATCGCAAATTGCGAAGTCTGATAATCCGGGTTGCTCTTTCTGAGTGAAGATATATTTCAGGGGTTTATCGCATCTCCAGACTCTGTAGCGGAGATTAGAAGCTTCCTGGGACTAGCTGGCTACTATCGAAAGTTTGTGAAGGACTTTGCTAGAATTGCTGAACCCATGACAAAATTAACAAGGAAGGATGAAGAGTTCATCTGGACTGATGAATGTCAGTATGCTTTTGAAGAATTGAAGAAAAGGCTGACAACTGCCCCTATTCTGACCTTACCATATGGAACCGGAGGATTCGCTATATATATTGATGCTTCTGGAAAAGGTCTAGGTTGTGTATTGGAGCAGAACAGGAAGGTGATAGCATATGCCTCTAGACAGCTTCGACCTCATGAAAAGAACTATCCAACTTATGATTTAGAATTAGCAGCTGTTATCTTTGCTCTTAAGCTATGGAAGCATTATCTTTATGGAGAAAAGGTGGAAATATTTACAGACCATAAAAGTCTAAAATATATCTTCACTCAGAAAGAGCTGAACATGAGGCAAAAAAGGTGGCTGGAACTAATGAAAGATTTTGATATCACCCTTCAGTATCATCCTGGGAAGGCCAATGTAGTTGCTGATGCTCTAAGCAGATATCCTATGGCAATGTACTTGACTATGGACCGACACTTGCTCGAGGACTTGGAAAGTCTAGGTATTGAGGTAATTATCCCAGGAAAAGAAGGCCAAATGATGAACTTGCAGATTCAGTCTACCTTAATAGATAAGATCAAGGAGACTCAGTTTCAAGACGAAGGCCTACGGAGCCTTCGAGGTCAAGTGCAAGCTGGATTAGTGGAGGATTTCAAAGTTCATGAAGATGGATCACTGAGGCATGGAGATAGATTATGTGTACCTCAAGGAGACATAAGGGAAGAAATTATGCAAGAAGCGCACAGATCGCAATACTCTATACATCCAGGAGCCAACAAGATGTACAAGGACCTAAGGACGCATGTTTGGTGGCATGGCATGAAAAAAGAAGTAGCCAGATTCGTATCTCGTTGCTTAGTATGCCAACAAGTCAAGGCTGAAAGACAAAGACCTGGGGGATTGCTTCAACCACTACCCATTCCGGAGTGGAAGTGGGAACATATTACAATAGATTTTGTTTCTGGGCTTCCAAGGACACCTAGTGGTAAGGATACAATCTGGGTGATAGTAGATAGACTGACCAAATCTGCACATTTTCTACCCTTCAAAGTAGGGCTATCTACAGAAAAGTTTTGCAGATTTATATATCAGACATATTGTCAAATTGCATGGGGTTCCAGTAAGTATTGTCTCCGACCGAGATTCAAGATTCACCTCTCACTTCTGGAAGAGCTTACAAGCCAGCTTGGGGACTCAACTCAAATTCAGCACAGCTTATCATCCCCAAACAGATGGACAATCGGAACGTACAATCCAGACCCTTGAAGATATGCTCCGTACATGTGTTCTGGATTTTGGAGGATCGTGGGAAGACTATCTACATCTTGTAGAGTTCTCTTATAATAACAGTTACCAAGCAAGTATTGAGATGACTCCATTTGAAGCTTTGTATGGACGAAGATGTCGTACCCCGCTATCATGGGACGACGTAGGAGAAAGAGCCTTACTGGGACCTGAGATGGTGATCGATTAAACTGAAAAGGTAAAACAAATAAGGGAAAGACTTCGAGTGGCTCAAGACAGGCAACGACATTGGGCAAATAGCCACCGAAGGCCCTTGGAATTTGAGGTAATTAAATTTATGAAATTCAAGTCAATTTAAACATTTTGATTATGGAACTAAGATTTGATTATGACTTTATTAAAGGTTGGAGAACTGGTATTCCTGAAGATATCTCCGACACGTGGCACCATTAGGTTCGGAAGGAGTGGAAAACTCAGCCCAAGATTTATTGGACCTTTTGGCATACAGGAGAGAATCGGAGAAGTGGCATACCGTCTGGCATTGCCACCCTCTCTGGATGGGGTCCATAACGTCTTCCACGTGTCGCAGTTGAGAAAATACGTGTCAGATCCCAGCCACATTTTGGATCACTCAGAGCTCGAAGTAGGCCCAAGTTTGACTTACCAAAAATAACCCGTGGAGATACTGGATCGATCGGAGAAAGTTCTACGGAACCAGGTTATTTTCCTTGTTCGCGTAGCTTGGAAGCACCACTCTCCCGGCGAATCCACCTGGGAGCGAGAAGACGAGATTAGAGACCGCTACCCTTATCTTTTTGAACCCTGAGGTATATTTTAATTCTCGGCCTTTCCTTTCGTGCCATGGCTATTCTTAAATTTCGAGGACGAAATTTTTATAAGTTGGGTAGATTGTAAACCCCCTGAATTTTCAAAATTATTAAAACTAGGATTATTCACAATTTTCTGGAATTTTTTGGGAATTTTCTGTAATTAAAATCAAGGTTTTAATTATTAAATAATTTTTAATTGTTAATAAATAATATTAAAATATCATGAAAATAATATTTTTGGGTGTAAAATAAAAAACTGGACTTAGGATAATTTTTCTGGATTTTTTGGGCCTCAGACCTATTTTTAAATGCCTAAAAACTATTTTAATTAATTAATTAACTGATTTTATTATACTTTATTATAATTATTATAATTATTTTATTTTGTTTTGGGCCGGCCCGGCCCAGTGGACCAGCCCAGCAGCCCAGCCCCAATCGCTACCGGGTCGGGTTTGGGTCGGTCAGACCCGCTAGCGACCCGCCCGGATCCGCACGACCCTTTCTCCCTCACCCCGCGATTTCCTGCGGCGGCCGCGCCTGACCCGCCCGCACCCCGCTCCACGAAGCCGACCTCGCCTCCGTCTCTCCCGGCCAACCTCCTCCTCGGCTCGCCTATTTAAACGCCTCCCCATCCCTCTTCTTTCCTAGTCGACTCCCACCGGAACCCTAGCCCGAGCTCACCGCGCCGCCCGCCTGAGCCCGCAGCCCGGCCAGCCTCCAGCGCCATCTCCTCCTCCCTCGGCGCCATCTCCCCCTCCCTCCTCCACCGTCTCCGGCGCCCGACTCCAGCAGCAGCGGCTGCAACCTCCCCTCGAGCCGAGGCTCCTCGCCGGCAGCCGCTTCCGGCGCCGCCCTCGACTCCGCTCGCCTCCGCCTCGCCCCGGCGAACACTCCCCGACCACCTCCGGCCAGCACAGCGCCGTTCAGCCCCGCCGGCGGCCATCGCCTGAACCCTAACCCTAATTCCTCTCCTTCGTGTCGGACACGACACAGGACACGAGGAATCCCTGTTTCTCGAGCCCGGTTCAGGTACTCGTATCTTGCACCCTGTATCTCCGTTTTCGATTCCGTAAATTACGTTACGAAGCCTGTATGACCCTCTCGGTGCCCGAACAAATCGCTCGGGACATCGCATCCTGTGGTGATCGCACACCGCGATCCAAAAACAGGAAAAACCAGACCCTGTTTTACCCCGGAACTGAGTACGCCCCGCCAAACGGGACGACTTGGTCGCGTGCGGTCTTCACAGATACGTGCGCGCCGTCGATACGGACGTGTGAGATTTTGCGGAAGCTGATTCGGGTGTGCGTGCACACCGGAATCAACGCGTATCCGCAGACATCGCCCCGTATCCGACTTTTCTGTAATTCACCCTAACTTCGTGCACACACGTTGGATCGAGACGAAACTTGTGCCATCGGACTCGTAGCGATACGCTGGTCCTGTGGGTCAAGTTTGGTTCGATTCTGAGAACGTTGACAAAATCGTGTGTCGTGGGCCCTACAGGCCCTGTTCGACGGGCGATTTTGTGATCGGCTGATCGGAATCCAAATCTGGAAGTTCCGTTGGGTTTGTATCATCGTTCCTGACCTGTTGACACTAAGTTTGGTGAATTTGGAGACTATTGACCCGGACACGTTTTTTGGTGCAAAGTGGGCCCACATACGGACCCCGTTTTGACCCGAAACTGCCGTTTTTGCCCTTGTCTCCAAATTGGACCCAAGGACAGGCATTTCTAGCTATTTGTTATCTTCTGAGCATGATGGTAATGTTTATTTCAGCTTTTGGACTCATTTCTGGAAAATTTCCCCGAGATACAAACTATAATTGGATCCAAACAACAGGCAAGTACCTGCACTTCAAGTTTAATTTTTATATTGTGATAATTAATTCCTTGCTCTACTAGTACCCTTGATGATTACACGTAGTGTTAGAATACTGGATTTTATGTCTTGAATACTGGAGTTCATGTCTTGTTTTTCGTGTCGGGTGGAAGAATACTAGAAGGCATGTAGTTTACCCTTCCCCCTGCCGTGTTTAATAGCTGTTGGTACGCGACTGTACCCTCAGCCGGATCTCGATTATTCATGTTTAATAGCCGTCTGTGACAGCCGAATTAGCCTTATAAATCCCTACATGCCAACTATGTATTCTAAAACAAGCACAAGTTCACACAGATAGCTTCTGGTCTTGTTATAGTTCTTGCTGACTGTTGTAGTTTCATTTCCTGTCTCATTTATTTCTGTTTTCTCATATCCCTGTTTATAGCATTAACTCTTAGTTATTGTTGTTTCTTTTATGCATATTCTCAATATGATGCTCAGTCTAATTGTCATAAATATTTAGTTTAATCTTGTTGTGCATTGTGTACTTTGCTCCTTTCCTGACTGGATCCGTTGCTTTAGGCGATGATGAGGACTTTGCCCCTACATATTATGGCCCCTATGAGGGAACAGATGACACTTATGAGGAACCAGCTCCCACCCAGGAGGCCACTGCTGCAGAGTAGTTAGCAGTAGCTATTTTATTTCATGCTCTTTATCTTAGTAATCGGGTTTGTCCCCGATTTCATTTCTGGATTCTGTATTAAACTTTTGAGCTGTTGTCACATTTATTTCCTTTGAAATCTTAAGCATCTTTTCCCATTATTATTATCTTGCCTATTTTATTTGTGAATGAGCTAGATTAGTTAACTGTGGATTTGACCTAGACAGCGTACTACCGCCGACTCTGCGGCGTAGGCTGGACGTACCCACGCACTCGTGCCCGAATTTCCGGGTGCGGGTCATGACAGATGTACATACTTTAGTTATGAAATTTAGAATTTCTCGCAGCCATACGGTTGGCGTGGCAAAGATTCTAAATGACATGATTATAGAGTTGCATACCTTAGTTACAGAACCTGTCGTTTATCGCATCTATGCTTACTGGCGTGGCGAGGATTCTGAGTGTCATGATTTCAGACAGACGTGTATGATTATCAGGTCGTATCTTAAATTAGTTCTTAAAGTATCATCTCAAAGCTTATCCACTTCTGTTATTCCAGGACTTTGTTCCATCGCTTCTTTTCTTTACTAGCAGTAAAGATACCTTCAGTCCTTATCCAGTTCCTTTTGAGCTTCCTTTCTTTGAGGATTCCTTGTTAGTATGATAATTAGTGATTTGTAATTATGTATGTGTCTTGTATTAGTATTGACTAAGTGTGACTTGTTAGTTTATAAGTATTTCTTAGTTGGACATGTGAGCAGTAGAAATTAATCTAGAGATACCCATAGCATAGTACCTTGTAGCAATAGTTTTATGATATGTGTTATTATAATTAGTATTGGTATTATAGAAAGAGGAGTAAGAGTATCAGTGATGGTTCCAAGAGTTAGTATCAGAGTCAGCATACCCGTCCTGGATAGTCATGAATTTATGTAATTGGATGATCTATGTAAATAATTAAGTATCAAAGATTTGTGTTAAAAATTAATGGAGCATGATATTCAGTTTGATGGTTGATTACTTGGGTGTGACAAGAGTAACAAAATGTTTAGGCATAAAGGGTATTAATGAGTGTGCCATGAGTAGAGAAATATCAAGATTGGTAATAAAAGTTATAAAATGTATCACAGATTAGTTTAACAGGCTGTAAAAGGTTTAAGAGATATGCTTATACATCAATCGAGATATGGAACCATATGTCTGTCCTTGAGATTGAAGTAAAGCATGGGTATTATAGAAAGTGCAAGTGATCGTGAGTTCTAATAAGTTTGATGAGATAATCTAATGATGAAGCTAGTGTTACCATACCAATAGTGCTGGTAATTCTATATCAAAGATTTGTTGAGCAAGGTGCTAATAACAGTAAGTACTTCGTTTGATAATAATTAGATTGGTATACCAATTAATATAGATAGAAAATTATTGGAGAAAATATGTGTGATGATAGCTTTGATTATTGGAAGTAATATTGCAAGTAATCCGGGCAGTACAAATTTTAGTACACAGTTGAGAATTGCAGACAATTGGTGTATTGAGTGCACCTTGAGTATTAGAGACTGCGAGTATTTATATGTATACTTGTGGATTTAAATTTATAAATTGAAGAGTAAAAATGAATTTCAATTTTTAAAGAATTTTTGAGGAGTTAAGATTTTATGTTATTAAAATTTTGAGGATTAAAATTCAATTCAATAAACATGGTCAAAGCTATAAGGATTTTAGAAGTGATTAAAAATTTTATTTCGATATTGAGCATTTGACTTTTGAGGAAAGTATATACATTTTATTTTAAATTGTTCAAGAAGTTAAATTTTGATGATTTTATTTTGAGGATAAAATTTTATGGTGAGTAAGATATATATTAGTATATGAGTGGTTGATTTGCATATGTAAGGATCTATTGGCTTGAGAATGTTTGAGATGACACTACAAACTAACTTGGGTGTCCATCTAGAGTTGTATTAGAGAGAGTAGTACTTAGTATGGTATATTGTACTTGGTGTGCACTTGAGTGATAAGAACAACTAGTATAAACAGTTGTAGTAGGTAAGAGAACTAGCAGTGGGTGTGCTTGTAGTAGAAACTGTGGTACCTAAAGGGATAGAGGTATCAAACTTTGGATGCATTATTAAACTATGGTTGTGTTAGAGATTCTTGGTATCATATCTAGGTATCAATAGACAGGTGTATGCAATGAGGATGTATTCATGGATGTTGTGGACTAATGATTAGTTGGTATGGATATCAGTATATAGAGATAGGAATTAGTGAGTGAATGTGCCAGAGTTAAGTGTATATTAGAGGATTAAGATGTCCAAGTAATGGGTTAGAAGGCTATGTTCTGTTCTTTCCTCATATTCCTTTTCCATCTGTTTGTTTGATTGATTGATTCCTTAGTACCATAGCTTGTATCAATAATTTTCTTGTTAGAATATAGTTAGTAGTACACCCTAGCAGAGACTGCAATACCATAACAAAGGAGACTGTAACCATGTATGTTTTCTCTAGATTGCATGTTGTGTGACTGTAGGTAGGACTTTCTTAGACCTTGATTGTTGGGGGTTTGACCGTAGTAAAGATTTATGAAGAGGATATGACTTGACAAAGAGAGACAAGGTGCTTTAAATATCGAGAATAAATATTAAATTAAATAAAGAGTTGAGAATTTAAAATGACAGAATTGGCGATTTGTTAAAATCATAAATTTTTATGAAGATTGTGGTATGATTGAATGTCACTAACATTTGAGAAAATTAAGGAGATTATCATTATATTCATTGGCCTGCAAGTTATGAATTTATGTTTTGAATGTTGGATTTGAAGATTTCGTAAGTACTACATTGTTTGAGTATTGTGTGGAAAAAAAATCGAGGATTAAGATCACTAATGGATTAGTGTTGAATTCAAATTTTGGGATAAGATTTTTTAAATTTTTATAAATATGCATTGACGGGATTTCAATTAAAGGATTGGATAGTAAATTTTGTATTTAGTGATTTACTCAAAATTTGAGGAGTAAGATGATTAATGGGTTAGTATTTGAATACAAACTTTTTGGACGAGATTTTTAAATTTTATAAATATACATTGAGTGAATTTAAAATTAGAGGATTGGATATTAAATTTTGTATTTAGTAATTAGCATAAAGTTTTTGAGGAGATTATGATACGAATGGAATTCGATTTTAAATTTGAAGATTTTAGGAATATGATATCTATAGAATTTTGGAAGTTTTATAGCAATATGAATTTACTTCATGATTATATGGTTTGATGAATTTAATTTTGATGGTAAAATAATATAAATGAATACATACAACTATTGAGAATTTTAAATTTCGAGGACGAAATTTTTTTTAAGGTGGGTAGACTTGTAACCTCCGTATCCTGAAATTCTAGCCTAAATGTTACTTTTAGGTTAATTTGGGGCTATTGGGATTTTTCCATAATTTTTAGTTAATTAAAAACTAGTAACACTAATTTTTTAGGACTTGTAAGAATTTATTTTAGATTCAAACTTACTTAAAAATATCCCAAACTTTTATTTTAGGTTCTAAATAATAAAATAGATTTTCTAGAATTTTTTGGGAATTTTCTGATTATTTTTAGCATTTATTTTGAGTTAATTATGAAAAACTGAATTAAAAACTAATTTCTGAAAAAGAAAACCCAAAAAGTAATTAATTCTGCCCAGTCAGCAGACGGGGGGCCCACCTGTCAGCCTCCCGCAGCGAACAGTGCCGGGCCCGCCTATCAGTGACCGCGGGGTGGGTGCGAGCCGAGCCGAGCCGATCTCGAGCCGAGCCGAGTCAGAGTTCGACTCGGACTCAGCTGAGCCGAGCCGCGTCCGACCGGGACGGTTCGATTTGGGCGGGCAGCATTGGATGGCTACCACGTGTCACCTCCTGAGCCGCGGCTTCTCTCTCTCTCCTCACTCTCTCTCTATATATATATATATATATATATATATATATATATATATATATATATAATAGTTTAGTTATTTTCTAGGGTTTTTTCTTGAGCCAGTTTTTGGAGAATTGCCATCTAGGGTTCCTTCCTCTTCCAGAAGCCATTGCGCATAGCTCCGGACTCCAAACAAGGCCTAGTTTTTTGTGTTAGAACGATATTGAGGTTAGCTTTCTGATTATATAATTTGTTTTACGAAATTAATATTATTAAATTCTGGAAAATTCGTAGAACACAGTATGTCTGAAAATAGATGTGTTTCGATGTTTTTGCGATTCCGGGAGAACCAAGAATCAGAATCATGAACCGTTTGAAGTTTCGGAAAGCTAATGTCGAGATCATTGATATATGTTTTTCCCAGAATTTAATTCGATGTATTTTTATACTGTTAATTCTGTAGAACTTCTAGGTTAGAATTTAACCATCGGTGCACGATACGAAACTTGTATGTGCCATAATTTCCAAACGAATTTGAATTCGGACGAGCCATAAATTTCAGCATGTTTTTGATGCTGAAATCTACAGAAATTCATGCATGAAAGTCGAGTTTGTTTTGGTTGACTTTTTGGTCAACAGATCGCCTCGATTTGCGTGCCATGAGTCTCGAGTTGATAAAATTCAGTTCCTTTGGACAAAATTTAGGAATTAACCTAAAAATTAGAATAATAAGATTAAAATAGAATTTTAGAGTAATTATTCCAGAATTAAATAAATTAAAATAAATTATCTTTTGACATGGTAAATTTGTAATACATAGGCTATTTGGACTGTGACTTGGACTCTGATTTATACCAGCAGCAGGACCCCAGGCGAGTACATTCTCTGACAGTTTCAATTATGTTGATTATCTCTATAATTCTTGTTGTATAGCGTACATGACTCTGACACTGTTCTTTACACGAGTTGGCATCATTGAGACCTGTCACGAGGAGTCATGATTGGAATCCATCGTGCTAGCTGGGGAGAAACGGGGAAGTATTAGTAGTTTATGTGATCATACCCTTACATGCAGCATTAGCTCACCCATATTTCACGTCGGTGCAGCCTTACCCTTACATGCCTCATCACTGTTACATTCCGGTTAGCCTGACCTGTTGGGGATGATCGCTAATCCATGTAATGAGTCATATAACCCAAGTCGATCACATGATATACTAATGTTTCACACACTTAGTTAGAGGATCATTGACATGTATCTCTAGTATATGGATCTAGCATCTCCACATGTTCTAGTTGTTGTTCTTGTACACATTTATATACCAGTTCATTGTTCTTGCGTGTACTTGGATTTCTATTTCATTGCTAGATGTACATTGATGATGACATGCTCCAGTATTCCATTTATTCCAGTATTTCTTTATTCCAGCATTCCATTATTCCAGTATTTATTATTGCCAGTATTTCCTATCTGTCTTGTATTTTTTTACACTGTATTATAGTTTTTGTCAATATGCATGGAACTGCTGTTAGAGGTGTATTTCGTTCCAATCCTGACTGGATATTTTTTTCAGACTATGACATAGAGGACTTGTTTCCCAGCATACTTGGAGACTTGGATGTTATTGATTGCAGGTTAGACTATTTATTGTTGTTTAGACTTGTCTTGTATTTCACTGCTTGCTTCGATATCTCATCGTGCTCTAGTTTATGTGATTGAGTATATTCCATATTATATTGTGATATCTGTGTCTCCTTGTGGAGTTGGATATTAGTGAGAGATTGTTTAGATAGTATTGTGACCTAGACAGCGTTCTACCGCCGATGCTGCGGCGTAGGCTGGACGTACCCACGCTCTCGTGCCCTATACCGGGTGCGGGACGTGACAATTAGTATATACGTATTTAATGTTATATGTTAAATAATGTATTGGTATATATATATATATATATATATATATATATATATATATATATATATATAAACGTATTTTGGTATAAATATATATATGTATATATATATTTTCATATTGGTATATGTATGTACATATATATATATTGTATTGGTATATATATATGTACTTGTATACGTATATGTAAACATATTATTTTGGTATATATATATATATATATATATATATATATATATATATATATATATATATATATATATAACGTATATATATTCAGTATATATTTTCTTTTATACAAATATTGGTTGTAGCATATATATATATATATAAATGTGGTATATATATTTTTACTTATTGATATATATATATATATATATATATATATATATATATATATATATATATATATATATATATATATATATATATACAACATATAATTTAGTGCATATACTTATACCTATTGTATATAATTATTGGTATACCCATAAATACGTATTAATTTAATTATTGATATATGTCCATAGGACTGTTGGTTCATCTAGGCGATACTCTGGAACAGGACCTTGGTATTACCAGCTAAGGACCCGAGGCAAGTACATTCTCTGATAATTTCCAATTCCTTGATAATTTCTATAAGTTCAGTAATCTAGAAATGTTATATCTGAATCCTTGACACTGTGCTACACGGACTAGTATATAGCTTGGATCTGCAGTCATGAGATATTATATTGATTATCGTATTGACATTGTACACGACATTTATATTAGACATCGTACATGATAGATTGGATATTGCTCGTGTATCGTGACGTGTCATGATTGGATCCACAGTACTAGTTGGGGGCGGAGAAATTGCTAGTGAGAGATGTGATCAAATACCCATTGTACAAGTAAAATATTATTGGTGTTAATCATACCCCTCACGTATGATTAGCCAGACTATGTAGCAATCGTACATGTTCCCAAGCCGATCACATTTCGAAGCTACTATTTCAAACACTTAGAATGGATTACAGTTCTCTATTTTAGATCATATACTAAATCACCCGTATATGATATTGTACCTTGTTCTCTTCATTCATATTTGCACTGACTGTATCACATTGCCTATATTTCCTGTCTTTTTACATGGCCTGTCTCTTTATTTTGCCATTGCATTTATTCACTATCTTCTCTCAGTATATAGCATCAACTGTTTATTGCTTTGTAGTCCTTATCAATTAAATGGAACTATTATTTGAGATTGTACTTTGCTCCTTCCTGACTGGAAACATTTTTCCAGACTATGCCTTAGAGGATCGGTATCCAACACTTTATGGACCATATGGTGAGTAGCTGCAGACTTGGACTTGGTAGTTCAGTTGTGATTTCGGGAGGTCTAGCCGGAATCACTAGTTTTCTAGTTAGTTCTTTTAGTAGACTATTTGTACCGGATTTGTCTCCGGCATACTTTGATGAGACATGGATATTGTTGAGTTAGATTATTATATTTAGACTTGTGTTGTACTTTACTTTATTTCTTCGATATCTTATCGTGCTGTAGTTATGTGATTGGATATGTTGTTCATTTATATTGCGTCATCCGTACCTCCTTATGGAGATTTGATGCTTGTGTGAGATTGCTTAGATAGAATCATGACCTAGACAGCGTTCTACCGCCGATGCTGCGGCGTAGGCTGGACGTACCCGCGTACTCGTGCCCCAATTCCAGGTGCGGGTCGTGACACTTTACCTGTGGTAATTCAAGTCATATGGCCCGTGATTGTCCTAAAAATACCCATCGGATCCCTCATCGCCATCCTCGATAACATAATTTAGCTCAGGCTCCCTAAGCAAATCATCCTGCGCCACAACAAGAGCGTCGTTCGAATGTTGTGGGATGGGTTTATTCATTGACGCGGGACGAGGCGTTCGCCTCGGACACCATAGTGACAGATATATTGCTATTCAATAATGTTCCTGCATGAGTACTATTTGATTCTGGTGTCACATATAGTTTTGTATCGATAAATTTTGCTAGGGAGCACGAATTTCTTCATACACCGTTAGACCTAAGGCTTAGCGTCAGTACCCCCGTCGGACATGGACTTGCCTGCTAACTCAGTTTGTCGCGACGACTGTATTTGCATCGGAGGAAGGAAATTGTCACTTGATGAGATAGTTCTAGACATTAGGCACTATGATCTTATTCTGGGGATGGATTGGCTCGGCGCTTGCTCGGCGACCATTGATTGTGCATAAAAGAAAGTCGTGTTTCGTCTACCATGCGAGACTGAATTTTGCTATGCGTGCAGTCAATCGTCGAGAGTGTCGAATGCCTGTATGGTAATTTTTGTAATATCTGCTTGAAGGATGATACATTCAGGTTGTGAAGGGTACTTGGCGTCCATTCGAGACACTCAGCAAGATTATGCAAATATAGAGTCTACTTCCGTTGTGGCAGATTTTCTTGATGTGTTTCCAGAAGAGTTGCACGACATGCCGCCTGACCGTGAGATAGAGTTCACTATAGATACATTTCCAGATACTCGTCCGATTTCTAAGGCTCCATATCGAATGGCCCCTTCTGAACTGAAGGAGCTGACGGTCCAACTACAAGAACTGCTCGATCATGGGTACATCAATCCGAGTGTATCTCCATAGGGGCACCAGTGTTATTTGTGGAAAAAATTGATAGTTCGATGAGGCTCTGCATTGACTACCGAGAGTTGAATAAATCCACAATCCGAAACAAGTACCCCCTTCCCAGAATCGATGACCTCTTCAATCAACTGTAAAGCGCATCAGTATTCTCAAAAATTGATTTTTGTTCTGGTTACCACCAATTGAAGATCAAGCTAGACGTTGTGTCAAAGTCAGCCTTTCGCACTCGCTATGGACACTATAAATTTTTAGTTATGCCATTTGGATTGACCAATTCCCCTGTCGCCTTCATGGATTTGATGAATCGAGTATTTCGGTTGTGCCTCGACAAGTTTATAGTAGTATTCATTGATGATATCTTGGTGTATTAAAAGAACGAGGAGGAATATGAGGAGCACTTGCGGACCGTGCTTCAGACTTTTTAAGACAACAAGTTATACGAAAAATTGAGCAAGTGCAAAATTTGTCTAAGCAATGTATCTTTTCTCTGGCATATTATTTCTGCAGGAGGCATCACAGTCGATCCAAAGAAAGTTGAAGCAATCTTCGAGTGGAAGCAACCTGCATCAGTCAGTAAAATTTAAAGCTTTCTCGGGTTAGCGGGCTACTACAGACAGTTTGTGAAAACTTTTCTAAAATTGCTTTGCCCTTGACTCGCCTCACTCAGAAATGAGTCACATTCGAGTGTCTGCCAAATGTGAAGCTTCATTTCAGGAATTAAAGCAGCGCCTCATCTATGCTCCGATACTTACACTGTCGAACAAGAATATGGAATTCCAAAATCTTTAACGAAACCTCAGGCCAGGGCTTGGGAGATATGCTCATGCAACAAAATAAGGTGATAACTTTTGCTTCAAGATAATTGAAGATGCATGAGCGCAACTATCTGACTCATGATCTAGAACTCGCAGCAATTGTGTTCGTACTGAAGTTTTGGCGATACTACCTTTAAGGTGTGGCTTGCCAAACTTTTACTGATCACCAGATCCTCAAGTATCTTTACACTCAGTCGGACCTAAACCTACGGCAAAGACGTTGGATATAACTGATCAAAGACTATGACTTATCGATCATCTACACTCCGGACAAAGGGAATGTTGTAGCAGACACGCTGATTCGAGTATTTGGGGGATCTCTATCCATCAACTACAGGCTACAAAGGGAATTAGAGAGTATGGGCATCGACCTGCGAATCCGATATCGAGGCGGACAGATTAGGGAACACTAGCTCAGTTACTCATTGAACCAAGCCTGATAGAAAAGGTCAAATCCACTCAAAAGCACGACCCATTCTTGTTGAATACGCGTGAGCAAATTTCAGCAGAAAATGTAACCGACTTTGCAGTGGATGAAAGCGGAACATTGCGAGTAAGAGGAAGACTATAAGTGCCCAACGATGCAGAACTCAGAAAAGAGATCCTCATGAAAGATCACTATGCGACCTATGTATCACATCCATGAAGTACGAAGAAGTATCAAGACCTCCGCTCAATCTTATGGTGACACAACATGAAGAAAGATGTGACGCTCTTCGTGTCACAATGCTTGTCGAGAGTAAAGCTCGAGCATCAGAGGCCGCGCGGAGAGATGCAGAACCTTGCTATCCTGGAGTGGAAATTGGACCATATCACGATGGACTTTATTGTTGGTTTTCCAAAGATGCAATGGGGAAAACGATGCCGTATGGGTCATCGTCGACCGATTAACCAAGTCAGTGCACTTTATTGCCATTAAAGTTACTTGGAGCATCGATCACCTGGCTCAGATATACATTGATGAGATAGTTCGATTACACAGTGTGCCAGTGTCTATTATTTTATATCGGGACGGACAATTCTTATCTCATTTCTGGGAAAGGCTTCAGTCAGCTATGGGGACCAAGTTGAAGTTCAGTTCAGCGTACCATCCTCAGACAGACGAACAAACATAGCGGGTGAACCGGGTCCTTGAAGATATGCTACTACTTTGTTCGATCGACTCAAAGTCAAGTTGGGATGTCCATCTACCGTTTGCAGAATTTGCATATAACAATAGTTACCAGTCCAGTATTTAGATGGCTCCGTACGAGACTTTGTATGGGCGGAAGTGCAGATCACCTATATGTTGGGACAAAGTTGGCGAACGACAGATCCTCAGTCCGGAGCTAATAGAGCAGACCATTCAGAAGGTTTGGTTGATCCGAGAGTGATTAAAGGTGGCACAAAGCAGACAGAAGAGTTATACAAACATCCATAGACGACCACTTGAATTTACAGCTGGTGATCACGTGTTTCTCAAGGTCACGTCGATGCGAGGAGTTACGAGATTTGGAGTAAAAGAGAAGCTAAGTTCTCGATTTGTTGGTCTATTTAAAATTCTCAGGTGAGTCGCCCCAGTTGCATATCAAATTGCCCTACCACCGAGCCTATCAGACGTGCATAATGTCTTTAACATATCACAGTTACGGAAGTACGTGTATGATCTGAGTCACGTGGTAGATTTTGGTCACTTGGGTTTTCAAGCAGACTTGTCATATAATATAGAACCAGTGCAGATCATCGATCGAAAGTATAAGCAGGTACGGAATCGTTCAGTCTCGTTCGTGCGTGTACTCGGGAGGAACCACGCGGTCGAGGAGTCGACCTGGGAACTCGAATCAGACATAAAAAAAATTCACATTATTTTATGGGGGGTAGGTTCCATTCCTAAGTTTTGAGGACAAAACTTTTTATTAGTTGATTAAGATGTAGTGCCATGTTTTTCCTATTCGGGAAGCGCGGCTAAGACATACTTGGTATCGTTCGATCGGAATAGATTGAATCAAGATCATTTCCTCGTTATGGATTAATTTTTTCAGAATTAAGTCCCACATTCAGCGGATGGTGCCTCGAGGAATGACTCGGAGGCAGAGTCACGAGGGGCCTTTTCGTTATTTTAATTTTCTTGCCCATTTTCTATACCGCTTGGTTGCTTTCTTGTTGGTTTTGTGACTTGTGTTTTCTTGAACAGTTTTGATAAATTTTATTGTCTTCGTTCCTTGAAATTCCTATTTTGTATCGAACTCTAGGAGACCGAGGCAGCATATATTGATCATCTATTGGTGCGTGCAGGTGATCGTGTAGGCGACGTGTGAGCGGAGTCTTGAAGATCTCTCATTTCTTTTTCCCGATTCTCAAACTTGTGTGTGGCCTTACTTTCGATTAGCTCCCTTCTTCCAAGTTTTCACTCTTAACAATCTGACTCGTTTGTGCGTTCCGATCAACGATACCATAAGAATAATGATAACTGAGTCAAGATAATAAGAAGTAAACTTGAAACACCAATGCTTGTCACAAAAATTATTGTACGATTTTATTGTTGTGTGCTTGTTTGCTATATATGTATATATTTTATGTTACAAATTGTAGCTAGATTTCATTCAACTATAATAGTACAATGATTATTGCATAACTTGAAATGTGATAACTTGAGCAGGTGGGCTATTCTATGGTATTCTTCTAAACTCTTATACTCAATGCTTGTTGTCTTGAAATGCTTGGTTTGATAATTTAGTTTAGTCGATACAAGGTCACAGACAACTTGTGCACAAGGTGTAGGGTTCCTGCGAACGGTCTCTGGAGCATCGGAACCGATTCGTCCTAGACGAAACGTTAGTATAGTCGTGCTAATGGCCTAGCATGGGTGAGTTCAGGACTTGCAAAGGGGCTATCTGCTCGCGATTGCAAGGATTACCGTCTACCTTAAATATAACTCGTCCTGTATGGCTATGCCAATGACCCCATATGTGTGTATATTTAAAATTTGCAAGCTAACTATGTCTTCGTGGCAGGAAAGGCCATGGTAAGTTATGTACAGGATGTTCAGACGGGCATGTAAAAGTCACCGAACGGTGGTATGGTCATTTCAGTTA
Source organism: Iris macrosiphon (assembly GCA_036927795.1). NCBI lineage: Eukaryota > Viridiplantae > Streptophyta > Magnoliopsida > Asparagales > Iridaceae > Iris > Iris macrosiphon. The sequence goes on from JAYESA010000456.1 coordinate 101,740, forward strand.
TTTCATATCTATTGTATGCTGTAATTTGTACTAAGGCAAGATATAAAGTCCACATAATAACTTGCATATTTTACACCAATAATGTATTGATTTGGTTAGTTGGGTTAGCTCTCCCTCACTTGTACTGTTCAAAGTACTGACCCTCGTTGCAGCAAGTTTCCCGAGCCATGGAGATGCGGCGAGGAGCTAAAACTTCTTCCCCCAACTAGTCCATAACTCGGCGCATCCCGTTCGTATATTTAAAGCTTGTACAAATTATCCGGAGCTTATGCGCACATCTTATGTAGCTCCGAGGAAAGGCGATAGCTTCACCTGAAGGTGTCTATTATATTTTAAAATTCTAGTATGAGATGTAATGTATGGAACGACTATCTTATTTTGCGTCCATCTTGTAAGCTCGTGCGGCACCCCTTTCTTTTGAGTCAAGAGTTTGTAACAAAGATGTACATTATAAATAAAGAGAACTTTTCTTCGTGTCATTGTGAAATATTTAGCTTTCGTACTCTGCTGTTGTGTTTATATATATATATATATATATATATATATATATATATATATATATATATATATATATATTATTATGCTAGGCATTGTGCGGGTGCACCTTATGCTCATACGGCATCACGTCCGGGGGGACGGTTAGCGATTCTGCGGAATCGGAGCGTAACAACCGCTTCCCACCTCACCATCGCCTCCACCTTCTCGTGCCCGACCCTCCCTACCCACCACCACCTCTCTACCTCTACCTTCGTCTACACTGTCGCCTCCCTTTTCTCTGCCAAACCTATAGACTTCAGCAAGATCTTTATCATCGTCCCCAAGGTCTGGAGGCGACTTATGGTCACCTTCTGTCATGCCCCGATATCCCGCAGATATTGGCCGTCTCTGCTAGGCACGAATCACCGTGCCAGCGCTCCCGCTGGACGATCGTTTTTATCGGAACGTGATGCCACGCAAGCCTGGAGTTCCGCCCGCGCAAGGCAAATACCGGAACGGCCGTTGATAACTAGTTCACCAAGTCGATATAGCGGAAACATAGAATAAACCAAGTGTGAATACATAAACAAGCTCTTTATTGATAATGGATAAGGTTACAAGCGGCGCTAAGACGAGATTACAAGTCGCTCAAGCTCTCTCTCTCAAACAATAAAGGCGTGCCAAGTGGCTTACAACTTGGGATGATACATATGCGATGTTCCAATATTATGTCTTGTATATATGCTTCAGCTCCGGACGTAACACTCTAAGGTTCCATAGCAAACTCTATGCCTTAGCGCGCACGAGGGGATATTCCGCACCGAACGAAGTTCTCCCGTACCATGTAAGCAATCTAGTGGATTATCAATACATGAATACACTGGTGGGGAGGCTTCTCGTCCGCTCGACAAATCCAACACGTTATATTAGTTCTGTGCACCAACTATTAAGTTATCTTTCTAGTCTTACCTTATGATCAATTTTATGGCATAAGATATAAAGCCTAACTCGTGTGGCAGTGCGACGTACAATTTTACAAGAAACACGACGATTTTTACCAACTTACCATTTGTCCTTCCATGTCCAAGTATAAAACTAAGTTAAACCAAGCACGAATATAGATATATAGAGATACCAAGATCGTATAACGAACACATGTAGGCTACGAGCGTGTTTCTAAATCAGGTGTACGATATACACAAATTATGATACACATATTACTTTGTGACTCAGGTTGTGCAGATTACTCTGTGCAGATTACTCAGATGTCTTGTACTCATTTTACACCAGCATGTTATACTTGTATAGGAATGTTATACTCAGACTACTCAAATGTGTTTCAAGCTTCAGATTACTTGGTCCAATTAACTATCTCCACGCATAGTGCGTCGTACATCCGTTACTTGCCACAAGTTCCTACGAACCCATACGTGGGTTGCCTCCACGTATGAAATATACTAATGATACATACTTGGTCTTATGACCTGACGAGCCGCCATAGACAAGATATAGTCTCGACACAAAAATGGAATATAATGCAAGTAGCGAGCCCCGCTACATGCATTCCCGTCCGAAGCAAACGACTATCTGAATGTTCCTGACCGGTTCGGATCGGCCCTGGTACTACCAGCCTACCGTCCGCAGGAACCATAAGCCTGTGCACAGGTTGTCCATGACCATTGACCATCAACACTAAGTTTTTATTATATGCAACATTATAAGGCCCTGAATGAACATAGCTACTTGATATAATGCGAATGTATTTACTCGTTCAAAGATCTCATGATCTGGTGTATCTCGTTCCATACACCGTTTATGCTGACGTTTTACTACTTATTGCAGCTTCAGTTTTGGGAGTTATCTTGGCGACCAAACGGTCCCGAAGACTTTTTATGTCTCTATTATATGGCTTGGAACGACTATTTTGATAGTCTTTCTGCCATATATAAGTGAACCATGATCTAATTGTGCTTCCATATTGAGAAAATATCTATGTGGCGAGCATTTCAAGACATATGAAGGCAATATAATTGAAGGAACATATAAGGAACAAGGTAAATCTACGAGGTAAAATTATAAGAACTGTAAAGCGAGCATACCATTCCGTTCAACCGATCTACTTCCATGTTCTATGCAAAAGATATAAGATGGGATTATTCCCTTAGCTAGATGTGTTGTATTATTTATTAACATGCAAAGGTGATTCGTCTAGCGACTAGCATTAATCAACCATATTTTAAGTGTGCAGGCTAAGCAAAGACAAGTTCATCGTAGCCACCCACCTTAGCGATGATTCGCCTCGGTCGAGCGATACTCCGAGCGAGCCTCTGAAAGTCTAAGTCTGAACTCCTGAAGGGCCAAGTCTGGAATCTTTTTGCCTCAAGCAAGTCTTCTCGCTGAGCAAAGCGGGTCGGATCATTGCACTTGTGCCGTTTGAATCGGCTATCCGATTGATGCGGAGCGGGTCGTTATACCTTCCTCCTCCTCTTCCTGTACAACATCGCCGCCCTTACCGTCATCGTAATAATCCTCATCATCACCTGCGAGAGCACCTTCGGCCTTGTCGTCGCCGCCGCGCTCCTCCTCGTCTACCTCGCTGGGCTTGTATGGATCAACGTGGTCTGGCACCTCGCCAGCGTCGTCTCCGTCCTCGAAGACGCTCGCGAGATCGCTGCGATGAAGAAGAACAGTGTCGAGAGGCGGCCGGGGGGCGGTGGCGGGGAGGGGGGGAGCAGTGACGAGTGGTGGAGGGGAGGGGCGGTGGCATGTAGGGGGTGAGTAGTGGCGAACGGCGCGACAACACGTACGAGGGGGGAGGGAGAGGAGGAGGCCGGTGCCGGGAAGGGCAGGGGAGGGGAGGGGGGCGGGGAGCGGCAACAACCTGTCGGCAGAGGTAGAGGGGGGAAATGGGGGGGGGATAAGTGGGAGGGACATTTTGATCAAAAATTTGGTCAAAGCAGTTGACCGTCATGACTGGTCGAATTCCGTCAAAAGTGGGGGGACATGTACATTATGCAAAAATTGTGGGTTGTACCCTTAAATATGGTAAAAAAAGTGTGGGTAAGTGAACATTTCTCAAAAGTTAAAGTTATTTTTTCTTCTTTTGCTTGCTTTGAGAGTGAAAGTTTAGAAGAAGAGTCGGATTAAATGGAGAAATTATTGCACGGTCCCGGCTCATCACGTGGCAATGATGAGTGGTAAGTCCGGCCAATAATCTTTTGACACTTGGCATAAACATTTGGCATAATTTTTTTTAAAAATATAAAAATATATAGAAATCCATTATCCATAAAATCAAAAAAATATTATGATTTTTTATTCAAAATTATTATAAAGAATTTATATATGAATTAGGAGAAATGTAGTGATGTGGTGAAAGAAGAGAAGTGTCAACAAATTATTGGCCGGACTCACCACTCACCTTTGCCACGTGGTGAGTCGGGACTATACAATAATTTATCAATTAAATGAAGGTTTGTTTAGTCTTTTTTTATCTATTTTTTTTCAATCTCTCAAATGAGAAGGTTAACAACAGTGTTTTAAAAACTAGATTGGAGATCGACTTGGCCAAGACACTAGGTCGGATCAAACTGGTTCAACCAGTGGTTAACCTAAGTGGTCCAAGTTTAATCCCCTTATGAACACTGATTTTTACAAAAATATTTCTTTACAATTAGATTTTGAAAAAAACAGTGGGTCAACACTGAACCAGACCGAAAAAGTTACCGGTTCACGGTTGGACCGGTTGAACTAGCCGGTCCGATTTTTAAAACACTGGTTAACAATTGACAGTTGTGAGTTTTGTTTAAAATTCATAAATACTCATTATTTGTCTTATAAAATAATATGACCTTCTTTAACATCTTTTTGCTTTCGACATGTTGTTCCGTTTTTCTGACTTTTCATCCTGTTGTCGTTCATGTGCGTCGTCTGTCATCGTTTTCTCTTACTACTCATAGTCTTTATTGTGTTTAATTTTAAATGGTTGTGATGATATAAATTTGGCTTACTTATAAACGATAGAAACCTATAATACTCATATTACTTAATTTATTGTGTTTAGATTCTAGTTTTTTTTTTTTATATAGATATCATATTATAAAAATATTTTGATAAATTTAATTAAAAATTCAATCAAATATAAATTTATGAGTATTATGTATTTTTAATACTTCTTCCCGTCATAACCTGTAATAAAAACAACAATTATTAGACACACCTTCCTCCAATCCAAAATATCCAAAATATGTAATAAGGCTAGCTTGTCACTTGGGCGCGCCCATACCTCCTATTCAAACAAACTCCTCCGACAAAGACCAAAACATCCTCCCAGAAAACCAGAAAACCAAACAGAAACCTCCTCCATCAAGAAAGCCCCATAACCGTCATTTCCCCCCACCATGTCGTCTTATTCTTCTTGCTGCCACTGGTGGCACGCCCCCATCTGCATCGCCGCCACCGTCTCCCTCATCCTCGCCGCCATCTCCACCTCATCCTCCACCAGTAGCACCACCACCTGCCACGTGTCACCCGCGTCCCCACCCTCCTCCCCGACGTCACCTCCCCAGAGCTCACCCACCCAGGCCTCTTTCTTCCTCGTGGCGGCCCACTTCGTTCCATCAAGACTCGACTATCAAGAAAACGAGGACGACGGAGGCGGCTTATGCCACGTGTCACGTGCGTCGGCCATCGACTGGGACCGCATCGTCCGCGTCCTGCGATCCAGCGGCTACGTCTCCTTCTCCGAGGCGCTGGGCGCGAACCTCGACGCGCTGCACGGCGGCGGCGGTCGTCCCCCGCTCTCCCACGTCACCGTTTTCGCTCCCGCGGAGGTGGCGGAGGAGGCGGATGGAGGTTGGTGAGGAGACACGTGGCTGTGGGGAGGTACCTTTACGCTGAGCTGGCAGGGGCAGGGAGGAGGGAGGTGGGGACCGCGGAGAAGGGTGGAGGGTGAGGGTGGCGTCCGGCGGGGAGGGGAGCGTGGAGGTGAACGGGATGGAGCTGGTGGAGCCGGAGTTGTACGTTGACGAGAGCGTTGTCGTGCACGGCATCGCTACGGAGATGGCGCCGCCGCCGGAGGAGGAGGAGGAGGAGGACTGGCCGAACCTGAATCAACGGCTCGGTGATCCTCGGTGATCGGACGACTGTAGACATTGTATTCCCTTATGTTGCAAGTACATGGATGTGTCTTAGTAGGAATTTTACTACGACACGACACTGATACGATTCTTGGGCGGACATATATATATATATATATATAATTTTCGAAGAAGGTAAATTTTATTCAAACCTCTTCGAGAGGCTACAAACTCAGCCTCAAAACTTACAAGTAGTCAGTCCGAAGATCTATATATACAATTCCTAGTCCGAAGATCTCATCCAGTCCGAAGGCTTATATCCCGTTCCGAAGGCACCACCAACCCAGTCCGAAGGCACCATGTCCGAGGCTCCATTCGGTCCGAAGGCCTCACGCAGCCGTAACCGCACCTCACCGCGCCGCACCAGATCCACCAGCACCGCACCTGCACCCGTATCTCATCCACGCACCGTACTGGCCGCACCGCACCGCTCGTTGTGCCGCACCAAACCACGACTCCACCATTTAATTTACCCAAAGAAAAAGGTATCGATCTCAAGACCTCTACATCCCCTCCTATTATGCATTCCAAGCATTCCTATGTTTACAACCGTTGGATTTTGTTTAAGTCATCTAATCTTAATCGTTGATTTGAATGTTCAAATCAATGGTTAAGATTAGATGACTTAAACAAGATCAACGGTTGATAATATGTGGATGCTTGGGGATTCAAAAAATCGAAAATGTGGATCCCTTCTCATATATATATATATATATATATATATATATATATATGAGCCTAGTGGTAAGGATTCTTGCTTGCCGGCCCAGTTGCTACCTTAACTGCTATTGGTCTTGGAACATAAGTGGCAGAAAGACCAGACCATGAGGAATTGGCCTGTGGAGATGGCGGGCGTTACGGGACATTATCGAGTTGGTCCGGACATCAAGTTCAGCATCGACTAAGGGGTGGAAGGAATTCTCGGATAAAAAATAAAAACAAAAAACACACACACACACACACACACACACACACATATATATATATATATATATATATATATATATATATAGAGAGAGAGAGAGAGAGAGAAGAGAGAGAGAGAGAGTTATTGTATTTACCCTCCCAATTGCTAATCATACCCTTCTCAAAACTTAAGACTTTTTTTTAGGGGGGAAGGGTGGGGGGTGGGGAAGGAGGGGAGTGGGTAATCACAATTACAATTAACATGTTATTAAGGAATTGGGGGTAACACTATTTTTTTTTAAATGGAAAGGTATCTGAATTTGGTAGCAGTTTCAAAGCTTTTTTTTCATTTTCATTTTTGAGACTTCTTGTTGCCACCAATAAAGATTTATGGTCCGTTTGGATATTCTTTCTGAAAATATTTTTCTGAAAGTAAGTTATAAAGTTGTTTTCTGAGTATAAAAATATTCACTTTGTGTTTGGTTAGTTTTATTTGAAAATTGATTTTAAAAACCAAAAACCAAAAGTTAAAAATTATGTTTGGTTAAATATTTTTAGAAAATAGTTTTTTTAACTGTGTCCACTGTTGTTCGTGTCCAACCGTGTCCCTCTCAAACTGTATCTACAGAATTCTAATCTTGTTCGTGTCCAACTGTAGCCGGAGAACAGGGCCTGATCGGGAACAAGCTCAAGACCGACTTCGTCGATGCCCAAAGATCCGGAGTCAACGTCGCATCTCGGCTGAACCAGATCCTCCCGACTCCGATGCCCTCCCATAGTCAGATTCGAGTCGCCACTGGACTCGAGCTCGGCACCTAGGGACCGAGACCCTCACTCGCCAGAGCCATCAGTTTGTTGTCCACCTCCGGCGTTGGTCTGCATCAGACCCTCTTGTTGACTCCAGCATCACGCATGACACCACCCCTACCGTGTGGTCCTTCACCCGACAAGAACTGTCTCCTGGAATGCACTACTCGTCGCGTATGTCAGGAACAATCGGTGTGGCCTGTTCGGGGCGATAGTCTCGGAGGGCACTAGGCCGACCGAGTTCGGCTTCTCCTCCATGGCCAACATCTGCGTCGGCTCGAAAGACTTGTGTCGGAGATCATCCTCTCGTGGTCCTAAAATCCTAACCCTAAGCCGACGGTGGTCATCCTTTCATCGTCGATGTTGATGGAGAGAGGCAGACAAAGTTCTTGTTCCAGTGGCGGTTAGAACTTTTTTTTAGGGAGAGGAGGAGTCGACCGGCCTCGGGGGAGAGGGGTCTGGAGGAGAGGAGAGAGGGGGTCTGGAGAGAGGTGGAGACGAGGAGAGGGGAGAGGGGTTATTGAGAGAGAGAGAGAGAGAGAGAGAGAGAGAGAGAGAGAGAGTATGTGAACCGTGTCCAAAATATTGTTGAGAAAATATATTTTTCCTTATCCCATAAAAAAACGTTTAAACATGAAGATTTTAAAAAAAATTCTGAAGGTCGATTTACGAGTAGGGATGTCCAAACACCGCTTTTGTCAAATTTTGTGTTTAAACTCAGAAAGTTGAGTTATAAATACTATCTAAACAGTCCCTTAACCATTTCAGTTCACGTATATTATTTCGGCCAAAAGATTGAAAAAAATGATGGAAGATTATGTATAGATTGCCGAGAGATAATATGGAGGGATAGTTTTAGATATTTGGGATTCGTTATATATGCATAGAATTAATTTTGTATGGTTAATGAGTGCAACTCTGCTATTTGGTACCCGCACGTATAGAGATGGTGCACACGCGTGGTCGAGGACGACGAAGTGGTAGGAGGGAGAGGGGGGGGGAGCGGTAGGGGGGAGGTAGCGGCGGCGGAGGAGGCGGCGGAGCAGACAACGGAGGACAGCAGAGCAGTAGGGGGGAGGACTGTGCACGTCAATGTAGGAGGAGGAGGAGGTGGCGGCGAAGCAGGAGGGGGGAGGAAGGCGGCGGCGGAGCCGGGGGAGGGGGGGGGGGGGGGGGTGGGGGGTGGGCAGTTGGTGGCGGCGCCACTGTCGTTCTCGGTAGCGCGCATGTACCGGTTGTACACGTGCGGGTGTCAAACAACATTTCGTAATTGAGAGTATTTTTGTATACTTTTGAAGTTGAAAAAAAAATTCTATATACGAGTGTAAGAACATATATTATGGATCAAAGTGTTGGACAATTAAGAAAATTAAAGTGCAAGAAATGAGAATACTAAGATAGATAAACATGTTTATAACCTAATATTAAATACCAAAAACCTCTTAAAAGGTTCGACCACATAAATCCATAAACATATTTTTAGGGCTAAATTACAACTTGATACCCTCAACTATTCTAAATGTTCAACTTAATACTCTCAACTTTGATATGTACTAATTTAATACCTTCTCTCAACTAATATTTTTAACTTGGTACCCTCCGTCACCCTAGCTATTAGTTTTAACATTTTCTTTTAAATTAATTCCTAAAGTACCCCCCCCCCCCCCCCCCCCCCCGCCCCCCCCCCCTCCCCCGTCGCACGCCAACCCCCTCTCCAGCCGTGTGCCCCCACCCCCCCACCCCGCCCCCAACACACACACACACGTGCGCATGCCTTCGTAGCGCATCGTCCACCTGCGCGCGTGCCTCCGTCGTACGCCGCCCCCGCACGCTCGAGACTGTTTCTGCTGCTCGCGGTTGTGCGTCCGCCCTCCGACCGCCGGCGTCGGAGAGAGAGTGGGGTTTGGAAAGGGTATTTAGGTCATTCTCTAGTTCGGTTAACATCGTTAGAATGGAGGATATCAAGTTGATGTCTATCAAAATTGAGGATATCAAATTGAACATATAGAATAGTTGAGAATATCAAATTGTAATTTAGTCTATTTTCAGCAGGACTTTCGTGGTCAGTCGGTTCTTGTTTGAATATATTATTAATGAGTTCTGCTAAAATAACTAAGAACTTGTATTATGAATATAACAAGTGGATTTATTTTTCTGTTTAGACTTCCAAGAAATTTTTATTTAGTTCTCTAAAATAAAAATCAAGAGATGAGCTGCATCTAATCTAACGACTTCTCACTGTCTGAGTTTTAAAAATTAGCAAATCCTGAGTTACTCTAGGATTTTTGAGAAATAAAAGTAGAAAGTTCTTAACTTAATTTGATAAGAGAGTGAGATGTATCTCAAGAAATTTAATCAACCTTTCTTAGCAACCGCTTCACACGTTACTGTTGCCGTCCGGTTTTGCTGAACACCGAGTCTTCTCCAAGGTTTACGTTTTACTTAGTTTGTCAATATTTAAGATGACATCTGACGTTACTCATGGTGTATATTGGACCGGCTTGCTGTCCGAGTCAACTGAATTTGATGGGGTCCGGTCGGTCCGGTCCAGATCGAATCCAATCCGAGATAAGAGAAGGACCGGGTCGGACCAGTCCGGTCAGAAAAAATTTCGATCCAGTCCGAATCCATGACCCGGTCAGGAGAGGACTGGGCTGAACCGGTCTGCGTCCGGACTGGTTCACGATCGGGCCGGACCAGTCCGATTTTTTTTTTTAACGTTTATTTATATATTTTTTATATATAATCTATATGATATAACTTATATGTTACTAAGTTATTTTTGTATAATTTAAAATTTATAAGTTATTTATTAGAAAGTTTTTTATATAACTTTAAGTATAACTTTAATTATAAATTTATTTGAAATTTATAAGTTATATGTTTAGTATAATTTGAAATTTATAAATTTATTTGTTAGAAAATTTATTTAATTTTTATATCAATATTTAGATAACTTTAAGTATAAATTAAAATCTAAATATTTAGAAGTTGATTTTTTTTTAAATTTTTTTGGAATAACTTGTAGAAAATGTATAAATCTATTTTTTTTGAATTTAAATATAAATTTATAACTTGAAATTTAAAGAAGTTATTTATATAGACATAAAAAAATTAAATGTAAACAACTAACAACATTAAGTAAGAAAAAGCTGAATTTTTTTTATTAATGGCAATAAAATTGTAAATGCATTATAACATAAAGTAACAAAAAAAATAAAAACTTGTAAATGATATTTTATTTGCGTAAAGCTTGTAAAAAAATGTACAAGTCTTTTAAAAAAAATCGATGTCCGTCGTCCGTCTTTCCTTGAAGTTTATTGCTTAGCTCCTCCTTCAGTAGCGTCATCCATAGTAAAGATATTCAAAGTCTAGCTCTGAGATATCGACACTTTCATCTCTTGAGTCTTGAGTTCTTTGTTCAGCACGGGTCCAATCTTGAACGCAGACACAAACTTCCAAAATATCTGGCAACAACCGACTATTTTTCTTGTTTGGTATCCTTGAACCTGCACTAAAATAAGATTTCGATGCTACCGTGGCTATCAGGACAATTAGAATATCGCGTGTCATAGAAGAAAGTACATGATACATTTTTTCGTATCTCTTCCACCATTCTAAAATTGAATAATAAGATGAAGAGTCATCTTCATCTTCTTCGTAAGAATTTAGATATAAGGACAATTCTTGAGTAGGCTGGGAAGATTGTTTTTGTTTCTTCATTTGCAGTACGCTTTTAGCATATGATAATTTAGATAAAAAATCAGAGCTATTATCTTGAAAGGTTGTACCGGGTCAGGTGGATACAACTCTTTCTTCATATCAAGCAATTAAACTATCTAAAACTGTGGTGCCCCATTTTTCCTTTTCGGGGAGCGCGACTAAGAAATACTTTCGGTATCGTTTGATCGGGATAGGTTGAATCAAGATCTTTTTCTCGTTATGGATTGGCTTCTTTAGAATCAATTTCCATATTCAGTGGACCGTGCCCCAAGGACAGACTTAGCGGCAGAGTCAAGAGGGACCTCTCCGCTGCAAGTTTTCTTGCCTACTTTTTGCTGTCGTCTTGTTGCTTTCGAGCTTTTGAGTTGGTTTTCGGATTTGCGTTTTCTTGAACGGTTTCGATGAATTTTATTGCTTTCGTTCGTTGAACTCCATTTCTGTTTCGAGCTTGAAAAGAGGAGGAGAGGTATTGATCATCTATTTGTGGCAATGCAGTTGATCATGCAGTAGCGTCGCACGAGCGGAGTCTTGAAGCACCTATTTTCTTTTCTCTCTCCACCAACTTGTGAATGGCTATAATTCGATTTAGTTGACCCTTCTTCCAAGTCTTCACACCTAAAATTTTGCCTTCTTGATTGTTCCGATCAGACGATACCATAATAACTAAAAGATGTCAAGATAAAATGGAATAAACTTGGATTACTTAATGCTTGTCAATCAACTTGGGAACGGTCACCTTGTTGCATGCTAGTTCGCTTAGAATGTCATTTCATCATGTATCAAGTCTAGTTAGAACAATATTCTTATATTATTGTGCTATGTGTAGAACACTTTACTATGAGATAAATGATCAGGAAGACTATGCCAGTCAGATCATGCCATGTTACTTATCTCGTGCTTGTGTTGCCATGAACTGCCTCGATTGATAGCCTAGTATAGACTTCGTTTGGTCACGAATAACTTGTGCACAATGTCTTAGTTCCTGGGGACGGTCGCTAGGGCACTGGTACTGATCTGATCCGGACGAAACTCCCTAATAGTCGCATGTTTTGGACGGAATGACCTATAACGTCCATGTTCCTTGTGTTGCATGTCATTTCATCCTTGTACTATAACTCGTCCACTATGGCATCATGCCAGTGACCCCATGTATATTTAAACTGTGCAAGCTAACTATGTCTTCGTGTCAGAAAAGGTCATGGTAAGTGTGGTGCAGGTGGTTCAGATGGGCAAGTACAAGTCACCGAGCGGTGGCATATTTATTTCAATAAATTTTCCATACCCATTGCTTGCTTGTAACTTGAACTAAGGCAAACATAAACAAGTATTGATTGGTATAGTTGGGTTAGCTTGCCTTCACCAGTGCATTTCGATGTACTGACCCTAGTTGCAAGAGGTTTCCCGCGCCAATGCGATTCTGCAAAGAGCTAGAGCGACTTCTCAATCTACTCCACCTACCGGTATGCCCTGATCGTGCCTTCGAAGAGACGTTTTGAAGTTCCAGGAGCTCGTGCACATATCTTATGCAGCTCCGTGGAAAGACGATAGCTTCGTCCGAAGGTGTCTATAGCTTTGATATTTTAGTAAAATAATATAATATACCAGACAGTTATCTCATTTTGCGTCCATTTGTAAGCCCGTGAGGCAAATATCTGACTCGTTTAAGGGTTTGTAAAAAATGTTCATTATCAATAACTAGAAAATTTTCACGTTTCAATATTGTGTTCAATTATCTGCGTACTTTGAATATGTGCTTGTTATATAAAAATACCTTAGTCTTGTGCGTTGTGCAACCTAGGCATGCACAGCATCACGTCCGGGGGACGACTATCGATTCTACAGAATCGGGCATGACAAAAACTTCCATAATTTCTACTTTCAAACTATCTACGTCAACTCTCATATTATATTGAAAATCGTATAATAAAATATATACACAATCTAATTTAATCTTTGGATCAAAAATCGAAGCCAAACAATATAGAAGAGGTATATTACCCCAATATTTTTTAAATTTGGCTTTCATTTTCGAAACAACATAATCAAAACCAGGAACATTTCTATATTTACAAAATAAATGAGATATGTTAAGAATTTTTGTTAAAGTTAAAGGAGAAGTTGGACAATAAACTCCAGATAGAATAATGTAGAATTGTATAATAATTCTAAAAATTCAAAAATAGAAGTAGCAATTAACCAATCATTCTCAGTTATTTGATAATCAAAACTAGGATTAGCATTACAATAATGTGTAATAACATCTTTAAACTTAATGGAAGATTGCAACATTAAATAAGTAGAACTCCATCTATGTAGTACATCCTTAACAGATCGTCTAAAAGTAACACCATATTGTGTACATAAAATTTTAAAAGCTTGTTGTCTACTTGCAGAAGAGTTCAAACTATGTAAACATGATATAAGATTTTCTAAATTTAGTTGAAAGAATTCAAAATATTCTTGTATAATCAAATTAATAATATGACAAGCACATCTAACATGAAAAAGCCTACCTTCTAACATAGGCATAAATTGTGTTTTCAAAATATTAATAGAAGCTATGTTATTACTAGCATTATCAAAATAAATTGGAACTATTTTATTGTGAATATCATATTCACGCACAAATTGTATTATATCGCCACCGATTACAACACCGGTATGTGAAAATTCTAAAGACCTTAGACAAATAATACATTTTTGCAACATCCATCTTGGATCTAAATAATATGTCGTGATACAAATATAAGCATAATTTTGCTTAGTAGTCCATATATCAGAAGTTAAAGCTAATTTACTAATATGCAAAAAACTTTCTTTCAAAGCAGCCTTATCTTTTTGAAAAAAATTCAGAGCCTCTGCTCTAACAGTAGATCTAGAAAATTAGTAAAACAAAGATTAACGGTATTACTTGCATATTTATAATAGAAATCACCCTCATAAAATGTAAATGGTTGTTTATCATATATCATATATCTTGCTAACTCGGTCTTGGTACGAGCATCAAAATAAGTGAAGTTATCTAAATAAGATATATTTGACCATCGATACTTAGCTGTGTTTGTGTAGCCTGCAGTGTGTCTTTGCCATAGCAACTTTAGTAGTGTCTTTTTAAAGTGTCCATGCCATCATTTTTTTATATTTGTAAACCCGCTTACATTTCTTATATTCCGCAGCTTTATGTATTGGTTTTTGATCTTTTGGATCTAAAACCGGTGCACCCTCACTATCAGTGACAAATATTTTTGTATAATATTTCCATAAAAAAGATTCTTTTCTATTGCCAATATTTGTAGCTATGGTCATATTCCTAACTTCATGAGGTGACATTTATGTCGATGACACAGAATCAGAAATATAATTATTTTCAAATATATTATTATAATAATCATAATTTTTATAATGTTGATTTGAACTTTGTCCATTCATATTTTTAAAAAAATATTTTTCAAAAAAATTTAGAGCTAAATTAATTACTTCTCTACCAAAAGAGAGAGAGAGAGAGAGAGGGGGGGAAAAAAAAATCTCAAATCAGAAATCAGAAAAAAAAATTCTATAATATTAAAGTTACTTGTAACATCTGCTAGAAGCCTCCAAAATAAATCACAAGAAAAATTGTTGAGAGGAAGAAGTTGCACTCCAGTAATTGCGTTGCTTCTAAACTTTCTAATGCCATTGCTTCTAAACTTTGAAAGAGAGGAAAGAAATTGTGTAAGAGGGAAGAAATTTTATTGTGTTTATTTTTCATGAATTATAGACTATTTATACGAATTTTTTTGGGACCAAATGACCCCAAATATCCTCAAAAAAGAGTTACTATAATGAATATTTTGGTCAATTTTAGCAAAATGACCAAAATACTCATAAAACGATAAAAAAACACTAAATCAAGGTATTTTGGTAAAAATATTCTCCAACGATTATATTCTAAAATAAAAATAAAAAATTAAATTTCAGCTGAACCGGACCGGACCAACCGGACCGACCGAATTGAACTCAGTCCGAACCTGGACGACAGCGGACCGAGCCGGACTTGTGAGTTGGATCCTCCATCAGGCAAGTCCGAACAGAATTTGACCGAGCCGAACCCGGACCGGGTTTCGGGCCACCCTTTCTTTTACACAACTTGAGACGTTACATGCTACTGATTAATCATATTATATTTAATTGGCTTTTAATGTTGTTTCCGCGTATTCTACCATTGAAATTAGTATACACCAAATAAATTATACAAATTCTCCTACGTAGCTCTTCAAGCCTTTATGTTTCCTCAATAATTAATTATTCAAACGATTAACTTTTTTTTAAGACTCACCTACTTCCACCAAACAATTATTCTGGTTGCAGGAATTTTAATATATGATACAAGAACAATTGGATCTAATGCCATAG
Organism: Iris macrosiphon; assembly: GCA_036927795.1. NCBI lineage: Eukaryota > Viridiplantae > Streptophyta > Magnoliopsida > Asparagales > Iridaceae > Iris > Iris macrosiphon. Next base: position 117,183 of record JAYESA010000456.1, read on the forward strand.
GATCTCAAGAAAAATAATGTTGTACAATGTTGCACATAGTCTTCTCAAGGTCCTCAACCTATAAATAGAACACATAAAAAGAAGGGACTGAAAAAACACAAGGTTCCAGGTCAATGCTAAAACTATTACATAAAATGTTAATTACTGTTATCATTTTTGCAATCATAAATTGCAAAAAATTTGAAAGTTAAATTTTTTGCACTCATGTTCAGGATTTTCAAAATTTTGGCCGTCTTTGGATATAGACTGCAAAATTTTGATAGTCCTATGTGCAACAAGGACTGTCAAAATTTCTATATTCATTACTACATAGTCTAGCCTAGCGGTTAAGACCGATGCACTCATTCCATGAGGTTGCGGGTTCGAGTCTTGGAGATGCCATTTAATTCTCCTTTGGAGAAATTAACGTGGCAGGTGGTGGTTGGATGCAGAGCCGACGCGTGGTGCTACCTGGACGGTGCGCGAATGCGATGACGGTACAGGTGCGGAGCTGGTAGCCTTCAGGCCGGTGTGGTGTGAGGCTACATGCTACTTCAAACTGAGTTGTAGCCTCTCGAAGGGACCTGAATAAAATTTACTTTCTTCGAAAAAAAAGGACATCAAAAAATGATGAAAAATGATGAGTGTCTTAGCATTTGCCTATATTATAAAACCAATAATGTAAGAAACACAACATAACCTGTCACGCCCCAGTCCCAAAATACCGAGGGACTGGACACGTGGCAATGGCCAGCAGCACGCACCGATGGACAACCCACTTTAATGGATCCATCAGGGCATGCTTAAGCTGTAGTCTAACAATAAATAGATCAAGTATTACAAGTCACAGTCTATACTAATCTCATCCACAGAATATAAACTGTCACGCCCCAGTCCCAAACTGCCGAGGGACTGGATGCGCGACAATGGCCAGCAGCATGCACCGATGGACAACCCAATTTAATGGATCCATCAGGGCATGCTTAAGCTGAAGTCTAACAGTAAAATGTTACAAGACTCAGGTTATTCTAATCTCATCCACAACAGATAATCACAGATAAAGACAGGGTAATGCAAATAAAATAAGCTGATCTCAATAAATATCTGGAGAAACAATCCGAGAATATGTCTGGTACAACAGATACAAATAGACAGGAAATAAACAACTGGAAATAGAAATAACTGCCTACATACGGCCAATGCTCAGGGGAAGTCCTCTGGTGCGAGCTCGTCTTCCGGTCCTGGTACAGCTCCTGGAAGTGCTCCTGTACGGTATATCTCTGGATCTATACCTGGGGACATAATCCGGATCCAGGTCCTCAGGGGACAGCAAGGTACAGAAAATACAAGCCAAAAATAAATGCAGTGCAGCAATAAATAAGCAATAGGGTAAACTAGGTAACCAGCTAAGTGATATGCAACATGAGAGCAGTACAAGAACTCAGGCTGAAACTACTACAAGCTCTGTGTCGGGGAGCCGGGGTAGCAGTGATATCATGTAGTTGTCTAGCTCGTAGTGAGACTAAGACGCCGGCATAATATGAAATCAACCTGTAGCCTGTGTGTCTCTCCCCACCCAATGTAATCACGCATACCATGACCATAATGTCTCATGTCCATGTCAGCGGGATCATAGCTAATGCAACAAGTCATAATGTCTATAAAATATCTCTGTCCAGTCCTGCATCCTATACAGAATCACCATGAATGTCTCAGGAAGACTCTGTCTCATGAATAGTGTCAAGTGTCCTGGGTTCTGGAGTACTTGATAAGACAAGTACGAGAATTATCGGGTCTCGATATCCATCTCTATGTGACGTTACACAACTTCGCGTACGGAGTTGGCACCCGACTGGTAATCGGACGCTAAGTACGCCACTCGGTCGTGGGTTTTAACAGTTAAACAGGTTTATATGCATTTAAACAAGAATTCAGGCAAGTTCTATAACAAGAATTACTACAATTTGGCAAGCTTTACTTGCCCACTGATGTATAAACAAGTCAAGGAAAATAGTATCAAGCTGCAGAGTTTGGCAAGGTACACTTGCCTGTGGTTCCGGCTCTGATTTCGGCTCTGACTTCAGTTGGATTTGCAGGCGGCACCCCGGTTGCTGAAACAAACATCACCATCAGATCCAGAAAATATCAATCAGCTAGAAACGCCTGTCCTTGGATCCAATTTGGAGACAAGGGCAAAAACGGCAGTTTCGGGTCAAAACGGGGTCCCCATGTGGGCCCGCTTTGCACCGAAAACCGTGTCAGGGTCAAAGGTCTCCAAATTCAGCAAACTTAGTGTCAACAGGTCAGGAACGATGATACGAACCCAACGGAACTTCCAGATTTGAATTCCGATGAGCCGATCACGAAATCGCCCGTCGAGCGGGGCCTATGGGGCCCACGACACGCGATTTCGTCAACGTTCTCAGAATCGAACCAATCTTGACCCACAGGACCAGCGTATCGCTATGAGTCCGATGGCGCAAGTTTCGTTTCAATCCGACGTGTGTACACAAAGTTATGGCACGTTCCAGAAAGTACGGATACGGGGCGATGTCCGCGGATACGCGTTGATTCCGGTGTGCACGCACACCCGAATCAGCTTCCGCGAAATCCCACACGTCCATATCGACGATGCGCACGTATCTGTGAAGACCGCGCGTGACCAAGTCGTCCCGTTTGGCGGGACGTACTCAGTTCCGGGGTGAAATAGGGTCTGATTTTTTCCTGTTTTTGGATCGCGGTGTGCGATCACCACAGGACGCGATGCCCCGAACGGTTTGTCCGGACACCGAGAGGATCATACAGGCTTCGTAACGCAATTTGCGGAATCAAAAACGGAGCTACGAGCAAAAAGATACACGCACCTGAAGGGGACCCGGAAACCAGGATAAAATCGTGTCCGACACGTGTCCGACACGTGTCGGATACAGGATTCTAGGATTAGGGTTAGGGCTAGGGCTTGCTGCCGGCGGGCACGCGGCGGAGGGCCGGGGGCAGCTCGGCGAGGGGCGGCACGGCGGGCGGCCCTCGGGCGGCCGGAGGCGGCGTGCTGGGCAGCGCAGGCGGCCGGCGGCGGCTGCTGCGGGGGTGTGGGCCGCTGCTGGGGGAAGGAGGAAGGAGGAGGGCTGCGGCCTGTGCGGCGGAGCTGGGAGGTGGGGCACGGCGGGTGTGCGGCGAGGGACGCGGGGGTCGGAGCCGGTGGAGGGAGGCGGTCGGGGTAGGGAGTTTTGGCCGGAGGGGAGAGATCGGGGGGGGGGTTTAAAAAGGGTCGGGGAGGCCGAGGGAGGCGGGCGGAGCGGCCGCGGGGTGCGGGCGAGGTGGCCGACGGAGGCGCCGCGTGGCCGGAGGCGCGGCGGAAGACCCGGGCGGCGCCGGAGAATGCGGGTACAGGCGGGGGAAGGCGACCGGGTCACGCGGGTCTGGGTCGGGTCGGGTTGCGGGTCTGGCCGACCCGCCCGACCCGCTAGGCTAGGGGATTGGCCGGGCTCGGTTGCGTATTGGTCTGGGCCCAATTAGGCCGGGCCGGGCTGGGCTTAGGAAAAATAAAAGAAAAATAATAATATTAATAATTATAATAACCAGTAAATAATTAATAATAAATAATTAATTAAATCAATACTTTTTGGTAATTTAAAAATAGGTCCGGGGCCCAATAAATTTCAGAAAAATTGTCCTAAGTCCAGTTTTTCATTTTACACCCAAAAATATTATTTTCATAATATTTTAATATCATTTATTATCAATTAAAAATTATTGAATAATTAAAACCCTGTTTTTAAATTACAGAAAATTCCCAAAAAATTCCAGAAAATTGTGAAAAATCCAGTTTTTAAAATTTTGAAAAATCAGGGAGTTTACAATCTACCCCCCTTAAGAGGATTGCGTCCTCGCAATCAAAGAATAACCGGTCAACAGAGATGACGCGGTCGCAAGCATCGTTTGAAAATACATCACAAGATACTTCAGGGAAATACCGTTTTCCTAACAATAAAAGTTATGCACTTCCAGAGAAATCTAGTTAAAGCAAGAAAATTATAACTTTTATGAAAACCAGGTTATTATTAACAAGTTACAAATTACTAGGTTGGGGCTGAGGTCACGAACCAAGAGGCACGAACTAAACAACACTAAAAATGGATAACTACGAATCACTTACGCGCATTGGCTACTCCACGAGTCTGCGCGTTCTCCACTGACATCGCGTAAGCTTGCTCGCATCTTTGCAGTTGATTCTTCTGCTGTTGAGCCTGCTGGAAGAGTAGTTCCTGGGGTATCAAGGGTGGCCTCGGCTGATACCCTGCTGAAGCTGGGGGTAGGACTCCTTGAACTTCCGTTTGCGGTACTTCCAACGCTGGAGAGGCTGACCTCGGTACTGGTAACGCTTGCTGGTTATCCTTTGGTGCTCTGTCTCGACGCTCAGGGCATTCCTTTAATAAATGCTGACTGGATCCGCAAACTATGCATAATCTCTTCTTTCGTCTGCACTCGTCTTCAGTATGGCCTCGCTTGCGACAATATGGACAAACAGGTATTGTATGCGGAGATGCTTCTGGTGGCTGGTGTACGTGAGGTCTTTTTGCAACTTCTTCCTGTGGTGCTGAAGTGGTAGTCCGTTTTAGACCAGTCTCTCTCCTGATGACGCGCTCAATGCGTCGCGCTGCAGCAAGGACGTCCGAGTACGAAGTAGGTGCAACGGATCCAATCAGTTTCTGTAGCTCAATGTTTAGTCCGTCGAAGAATTTCTCAGCCTTCTCTTCTTCTGTCGGGATCAATGTTGGAGCGAAGCGACTTAGACGAATGAACTCAGCGTTGTACTCTTCCACCGTCTTAGTATCCTGAGTAAGGTGATTGAACTTGTCCCGTAGTTCTGATCGAGCGATAGCTGGAATGTACATCTCCTGAAAGAGTCTAGAGAACTCTTCCCAAGTGACTCGGTCTGGTCCGAGCCGTGCTTCCTCAGATAGCCACCAGTGATGTGCATTGTCCGTCAACTGCATTCTGACGGCAGTCATCCAACGTTCCTTTGGAAGCTCAGCTGCTTCTAGTTGATGTTGAGTGTTGGTGAGCCACTCATGAACTTCAGTGGGCTCTTCTTTGCCTGAGAATATACGGGGCTTCAGCTGTCGAAAGTCGGTGATAGAGCCCGTTGTTGGCCGTCGAGCTGGTAGGTTGGCCTGCTCCAGTGCAGTTATTAGGCTGCGACTTAACGCCTCTTGTTGAGCTTGCATTATTGCATAGACCATTGAAAACATCTGCTGTCCGTCCATGGCCTGCCCTGGTGGAATTATGGGCATTGATGGAGTAACTGGCGCCGTTGGTGGAATGTCATCGCGCTGGACTCTCGAGGCACGTTGTTGAGCTGATTGTCCCCCATCCACTAGTGTTACTTCATCTTCGTTGGTTACCTCAGCATCTCGTTGTGACGTTATGGGAGTTTCGTCATTTGCTCGTGAATCCATAACCCTGCAACCAAAATAAACAATAAGAGGCGCACAGGAATCAAGGCAGGATGCAAGTCGAGAAATTAATTCGAAGCCGATATGGATATCAAGAACGTTTCAAGCAAGTGGATGAGATCCTAAAAACTTATCCTATCTTATTTGCAGGCCTGTTCGGTCCCTGAGTTGAAACCGAACAAATTAGTCGTAGACCTGCATGGGCCACCACAAAAACTATGTCACGTCCCAGTCCCAAACTGCCGAGGGACTGGATGCGCGGCAATGGCCAGCAGCACGCACCGATGGACAACCCAATTTAATGGATCCATCAGGGCATGCTTAAGCTGAAGTCTAACAGTAAAATGTTACAAGACTCAGGTTATTCTAATCTCATCCACAACAGATAATCACAGATAAAGACAGGGTAATGCAAATAAAATAAGCTGATCTCAATAAATATCTGGAGAAACAATCCGAGAATATGTCTGGTACAACAGATACAAATAGACAGGAAATAAACAACTGGAAATAGAAATAACTGCCTACATACGGCCAATGCTCAGGAGAAGTCCTCTGGTGCGAGCTCGTCTTCCGGTCCTGGTACAGCTCCTGGAAGTGCTCCTGTACGGTATATCTCTGGATGGATCTCTTCGGCTATACCTGGGGACATAATCCGGATCCAGGTCCTCAGGGGACAGCAAGGTACAGAAAATACAAGCCAAAAATAAATGCAGTGCAGCAATAAATAAGCAATAGGGTAAACTAGGTAACCAGCTAAGTGATATGCAACATGAGAGCAGTACAAGAACTCAGGCTGAAACTACTACAAGCTCTGTGTCGGGGAGCCGGTAGCAGTGATATCATGTAGTTGTCTAGCTCGTAGTGAGACTAAGACGCCGGCATAATATGAAATCAACCTGTAGCCTGTGTGTCTCTTCCCACCCAATGTAATCACGCATACCATGACCATAACGTCTCATGTCCATGTCAGCGGGATCATAGCTAATGCAACAAGTCATAATGTCTATAAAATATCTCTGTCCAGTCCTGCATCCTATACAGAATCACCATGAATGTCTCAGGAAGACTCTATCTCATGAATAGTGTCAAGTGTCCTGGGTTCTGGAGTACTTGATAAGACAAGTACGAGAATTATCGGGTCTCGATATCCATCTCTATGTGACGTTACACAACTCCGCGTACGGAGTTGGCACCCGACTGGTAATCGGACGCTAAGTACGCCACTCGGTCGTGGGTTTTAACAGTTAAACAGGTTTATATGCATTTAAACAAGAATTCAGGCAAGTTCTATAACAAGAATTACTACAATTTGGCAAGCTTTACTTGCCCACTGATGTATAAACAAGTCAAGGAAAATAGTATCAAGCTGCAGAGTTTGGCAAGGTACACTTGCCTGTGGTTCCGGCTCTGATTTCGGCTCTGACTTCAGTTGGATTTGCAGGCGGCACCCCAGTTGCTGAAACAAACATCACCATCAGATCCAGAAAATATCAATCAGCTAGAAACGTCTGTCCTTGGGTCCAATTTGGAGACAAGGGCAAAAACGACAGTTTCGGGTCAAAACGGGGTCCCCATGTGGGCCCGCTTTGCACCGAAAAACGTGTCAGGGTCAAAGGTCTCCAAATTTAGTAAACTTAGTGTCAACAGGTCAGGAACGATGATACGAACCCAACGGAACTTCCAGATTTGAATTCCGATGAGCCGATCACGAAATCGCCCGTCGAGCGGGGCTTGTGGGGCCCACGACATGCGATTTTGTCAATGTTCTCAGAATCGAACCAAACTTGACCCACAGGACCAGCGTATCGCTACGAGTCCGATGGCGCAAGTTTCGTTTTAATCCGACGTGTGTACACAAAGTTAGGGCGCGTTCCAGAAAGTACGGATACGGGGCGATGTCCGCGGATACGCGTTGATTCCGGTGTGCACGCACACCCGAATCAGCTTCCGCGAAATCCCACACGTCCGTATCGACGATGCGCACGTATCTGTGAAGACCGCGCGCGACCAAGTCGTCCCGTTTGGCGGGGCGTACTCAGTTCCGGGGTAAAACAGGGTCTGGTTTTTTCCTGTTTTTGGATCGCGGTGTGCGATCACCACAGGACGCGATGCCCCGAACGGTTTGTCCGGACACCGAGAGGATCATACAGGCTTCGCAACGCAATTTGCGGAATCGAAAACGGAGCTACGAGCAAAAAGATACACGCACCTGAAGGGGACCCGGAAACCAGGGTAAAATCGTGTCCGACACGTGTCCGACACGTGTCGAATACAGGATTCTATGGTTAGGGTTAGGGCTAGGGCTTGCTGCCGGCGGGCACGCGGCGGAGGGCCGGGGGCAGCTCGGTGAGGGGCGGTGCGGCGGGCGGCCCTCGGGCGGCCGGAGGCGGCGTGCTGGGCAGCGCAGGCGACCGGCGGCGGTTGCTGCGGTGGTGTGGGCCGCTGCTGGGGGAAGGAGGAAGGAGGAGGGTTGCGGCCTGTGCGGCGGAGCTGGGAGGTGGGGCACGGCGGGTGTGCGACGAGGGACGCGGGGGTCGGAGCCGGTGGAGGGAGGCGGTCGGGGTAGGGAGTTTTGGCCGGAGGGGAGAGATCGGGGGGGGGGGGTTTAAAAAGGGTCGGGGAGGCCGAGGGAGGCGGGCGGAGCGGCCGCGGGGTGCGGGCGAGGTGGCCGTCGGAGGCGCCGCGTGGCCGGAGGCGCGGCGGAAGACCCGGGCGGCGCCGGAGAACGCGGGTACAGGCGGGGGAAGGCGACCAGGTCACGTGGGTCTGGGTCGGGTCGGGTTGCGGGTCTGGCCGACCCGCCCGACCCGCTAGGCTAGGGGATGGGCCGGGCTCGGTTGCGTATTGGGCTGGGCCCAATTGGGCCGGGCCGGGCTGGGCTTAGGAAAAATAAAAGAAAAATAATAATATTAATAATTATAATAACCAGTAAATAATTAATAATAAATAAATAATTAATTAAATCAATACTTTTTGGTAATTTAAAAATAAGTCCGGGGCCCAATAAATTCCAGAAAAATTGTCCTAAGTCCAGTTTTTCATTTTACACCCAAAAATATTATTTTCATAATATTTTAATATCATTTATTATCAATTAAAAATCATTGAATAATTAAAACCCTGTTTTTAAATTACAGAAAAATCCCAAAAAAATTCAGAAAATTGTGAAAAATCCAGTTTTTAAAATTTTGAAAAATCAGGGGGTTTACATAAACACAGATCAAAATCCAGAATAAATGCAACTGAATATAAACGAGCATATCTCAACAAGAGTATCTCGGGGAACAATCCGAGAATAAGTCTGTTACATCAAAGCAAATAGACATGAATTAAAGTAACTGGAAATAGAAATAACTGAGTATATAAAGCCAATACTCAGGAGAAGTCCTCTGGTATGATCTCGTCCTCATATCCTGGTACTGCCCCAATGTATGCACATGTTCCTGCTTCTGCTAATGCTAATGCTCCGGTCCCGTAAACCTCGGGATAGATCTCGTCAGCTAATCCCGGGGACATAGTCCATTCCAGGTCCTCAGGGGACATAACAAGGTACAGATAATACAAGCCAAAATAAATGCAGTGCAGAGGGTAAATAAATAAACCAGCTAAGTGATATGCAAGTGAGAGTTTTAGTCATACTCAGGCTGAGACTACTACAGGATCAGTGTCGAAGAAACCATAGCAGTATTTTCTCGAAGGGCCAGTAATGTACCAAAGCTCTGTGTCAGAGTCTAAGGCACTTCAAGTAAAGTAATATATATATATAATCAGCCTTTTGTATGGTAAATCTCTCCCCACCCAATGTAATCACACGTCTCATGTCTATGACACGCAGGATCAAAACTAATGCAGCAAGTCAGGATATAATCTAAGCATGTAAACTGTATATGTCAGGCATATGTATCCTACACAGAATCACCATGAATATCTCAGGAAGATTCTGTCACATGAAATAGTGTCAGGTGTCCTGGGTTATAATGAACTTGATAGGACAAGTACGAGAAAGATGGGGTCTCGGTATCCATGTCTAGATGACAATACACAACGCCGCATACGGTGTTGGCACCCGACTATGAATCGGACGCTAAGTAAAGTCACACGGTCCTAGGTCAAGCATGAACCATATTATATGTATATATATAAGCCAAGAAAATAAGTAACAAGGACTGCAAGTTTTGGCAAGGTACACTTGCCTGTGGTTTCGGCTCCAATTGTAGCTCTGGCCGCAGCGGAATTTGCAGGCAGTACTCCGGTTGCTGAAATAAACATTACCATCAGATCCAGAAAATATCAAACAGCTAGAACGCCTGTCCTTGAGTCCAATTTGGAGACAAGGACAAAAATGACAATTTTTGGTCAAAGCGGGGCCCACATGTGGCCCGCTTCGCACCGAAAAACGTGTCAGGGACAAAGGTCTCCAAATTTGCCAAACTTAGTGTCAATAGGTCCAGAACGATGATACGAATCCAACGGAACTTCCAGAATTGGATTCCGATGAGCCGATCACAAAATCGTCCATCAAGTGGAGCCTATGGGGCCCACGATACGCGATTTTGTCAATGTTCTCAGAATCAAACCAAACTTGGGTCACAGGACCAGCGTATCGCTACGAGTCCGATGGCGCAAGTTTTGTTTCGATCCGACGTGTGTACACAAAGTTAGGACGCGTTCCAGAACTGACGAATACGGAACGGTGTCCGCGGATACGCGTTGATTCCGGTGTGCACGCACATCGGAATCGGCTTCTGCGAAATCTCGCACGTCCGTATCAACGGCGCGCACGTATCGGTGAAGACCGCGCGCGACCAAGTTGTCCCGTTTGGCGGGGCGTACCCAGTTTCGGGGTGAATCAGGACGTTGTTTTTTTCTTTCTATTTTTGGATCACGGTTCGCGATCGCCACAGGACGCGATGCACCGAGCAGGTTGCACGGGCACTGAGAGGGTCACGCAGGGTTCGTGATGCAACAGACGGAATCGAAAACGGGGTAGCGATGAGAGAGAAACAGGTACCTGAACAGGGCTCAAAAAACCGACTCACGCGTGTCCGAGTGTCGAGTTCGAAGGGCCGTGTCCTGTGTCCTGTGCCGTGTCCGCGTCCACGACGGCCTTAGGGTTGCTGGGGACTGGCCGGGGCGGCTCGCTGGATGCCGTCAAAATATGGCCAAGTTACTGTGTGAATGGATTTAGGTTCAAGTCAACAAATGCTCCGATCAAAGACAGCCTTCTGGATATTGATTCCATAAAAAATAGTTGTTTGTATATCAAATCATTGAACTATAAAGACATTCATCCAGGCAATGTTTTCTTTGGTATCTTACGAGAGATTGTGGATTTGACATATAATTATGGCATAGAACCTACTAAGATCGTGCTATTCAAGTGTGAATGGTTTGATCCGATTCAAGATCAAGGTTGGAAAATTGACAAGAATTATTGAGATCCTCCATGCGCACCTCCGGAGAGATGAGGACGAAGATTTGGGCCGACGGTACAAAGTAAGTCAATTAGTTGGTTTAACATCATATATATCATGTATTTCTTTATTCATCATATATTCACTTTTTCGATAAAAATAATCATCTCTGTATAGATATCGTCCCTCATTGGTACAAAGACTCATGGGCCACTTTCTGAGGTACAACTATGGTGGCCCTTGAAGGAAGACGTTCTGGTTTGCACACTTTAAGGTAAAAATATATTAAATCAATTATATTATTTATACATATTATATAACTTACTAAATTACTTCTTGTAGCAAACATATTTTTATCTACTGCACCGGGCCGAGTTAATCGAGCAGATATTTCCTGTCGTTACCACCAAGATGATCCGTGATGCTCTGGATGACCAGAAGGCTCGTGATCGCAAAGGAAAATCGATCCAAGGTTGGATCACGACTGAGCAGTGGACTGCGACGAGGGCTAGATTCGACGATCCAAGGTAGAAGGAAAGGTCTGAGAAGGCCAAGGAGGCTAAGAAGAAGGCAGCAAAGTGGTGTGGCGGCTCGATTCCTATGACGAAATATTTTCGTCGTTTGGTATATTTTTTATTTCAGATATATTATTTTAATACAAGTACGATAAAATGGTAGTAGGATAAAATATTTAATTTTTGTACTAAATAATATATTTTTAACAGGTACAGAGGGGTGAGGATGCCAACATGGTAACCGTCTTCTTGGCCACCCATTGAAAGGGTAAAAATTTCATTGATGAGAGGTCCTCACAGACCTATGTAAGTATTACTTTACTTTGTATTAATTTTAATATAACTTAGAAAATATGCAAATAAATATCAATATAGTTTGTAATAAGTACCTTAGACACATTAGTAATTATCGAGTATCCAAACTTTTCTAGGCCGAGTATCTTAGGCTGTGTGAGCGGGTGACTGCTAGTACACCTACAACGGGAGAGGCTGGTACTTTCTCGCAGCCCTCTCCAGCTCCGTCGGCGGACGAGCTATGGGTGAACGTCGTTGGTGGTCTTCCGAGGGGTACGTACTATGGTACAGGATCCTATGGCGCCCTTGTTGCAACGCAGTCCTCTAGGGCCTCCACTGCAAGTTTGCATTCCCCACAGTCCTCGTAGGCATTGGCCCGAGTCCAGAAGACCGTTGACCGTCAGATTGTGTCTCTCCGTGATGAGTTGCTGCGAATGATGGAGGAGCAGCCCCTGTCCCAGTCGCAGACAAACGATGCGACGCTCATCGCACGATTTGATACGCTTGAGTGCAGGATCATGGAGCTCAGGGATATGACAGCTGATCTTACAGCGTCGATAAAGTGCAGCGTGGCAGAGCTGCAGGCATCACAGTTGTCCATAGGTGATAGGCTGACGGTGATACAAGATTCAATGGTTCATAGCAGTACGAGGTTGTTATCTACCATGGATTCATACAACCATTGACTAGCAGCGTTAGAACAGATACGTCCTCCTGGTGCACCTTCATCGACACAGACTCCACCAACATCACTGCCTTCTCTATCGACATCTGTGTCGATTTTACGGGAGCAGTATGATTTATTTTTATCCCTGATGCACGATGGTGGTCAGCCTTCTGCAGATCTGCAGTAGTCCTAGTTAGGATAGTTTACTGATTGTTTATGTTTTGACATATGATATTTGGTTATTTATGAATATTCTTTATTTTTGAGGCTTTCATACTTTATTTCTTGCACTCAATTGTGTGGATATTTATTATATTCTTTACGACGAGATTTTCTCCTAACTCGGTTTGTAATCTCAATATTTTATTTTCTTCAAATTTTACTATATTATTCATATTAAATGTATGTTAATTTATCGATGTTGAGTGTTCCACCGAAGGGGTCGGCGAACCCAGCGAATTCAACGGAGGGTTGCTCAGGGTCTATTTATACAAATTGTGAATTCATAAACTACAGAAAGATTGGTTTGAAAACTATTTTATATTCTATTTTTTATTTTTTTACATAAAATTTAGCGATGTTTAGACATTTAGCGACATTTAGCGACGTTTATATATGTCGCTAAATTCGTCGCTAAATTCGTCGGTGAATACGTCGTTAAATACGTCGTTGAATGTCGCTAAATTGTTGATATGTCAGTATTTGGCAGTTCAATAAAACATCGCTAAATGTGTTGCAAAATATCGCTAAACAGAAAAAATTTAGCTAGGTTTAGCGAAACAAAATACGTCGCTAATTTAGTGACATTGCGTCGCTAAACGTCGTTAATATAAAAAATATTAGCGACGCAAATACATCGCTAGAAAATGTCGCTATAGCGATATTTTGCGACAATTTTTCTGTCAACGACTAGCTTAAAAGTGACTTCATTGAAACGTCGCTAATGACATTGCTAAATTTTTTAGCGACATTTTTAGGCCATTTAGTGACGTTTCCAGACGTCGCTAATTTGACTTATTCTGGTAGTGTTTGCATTATTTGACTTGCTGTTATCGGGCTCCAAGAGCAATCCAATCCATGGAACATAAAATCATCAATGAGACAAGTTCTAAGTATTACCCAAAAATAAAATCGATCAAATGACTAAGAATCAAAGAAAGATCCAAGGTTGTTCATTCGGTTGGCAATATGTACTTGCCTACGGTCAAGTTCTAGCCTAATACCAACACTACCAAGGTCACCCATGTCCAAGGCCAAGATGGGCTGCTGCTCTGCGCTGGGAAAGAAATGAAGAAGAAAAGAGAAATAAAAGAAAAAAAAATTAAGAAAAGAGAATGAGATTGCTTATATAGCCAAGGGGTTGATTATAGGCTATTAGATTATAATACATGCCTCTCACCAGGGTTCATCACAGCCATCCTCCAAGAAAACCAAGGGACCAACGGTCTAAAGCATGCAACTAAGAGAAATTTATAAAAATAACCTAAACAATGCATGAATAACATAAAGCATGATGTAAGCAATTAAACAATAAGCAAACTATACATGTATAATATGTGTATGTCGGGTACGTATATTAGAACTGTGAGACGAGTCTCACATCTTCTATCACTCTTCTTCTGAAACAGCACTGCTGCACCGAATGAGGCCTTAGACGTCCTAATAAATCCAACATCGAGCAGCTTCTTTAGTTGCTTCTTCAACTCCTCGAGCTATGGTGGATCCATGCGGTATAGGGCCATTACGGGCTATTTTGTGCCCGTATCTAACTCGATGGCGTGGTCCACCTCACTCCGCGGAGGTAGCCTCTTCGGAAGCACTTGCAGAATGACATTCCCAAACTCTATGAGGACGTTGCTGATCTCAGGCGAAAGATCCCCGTGCACAAGTGCCTCCTCTGTCTTGAGCACTGCTAGGTATGTCGTCTCTTCGTGCTTCACACCCTTCTTGACTTGGATGGCGGAGAGAGCTTTCTCCTTCGCAGACTCGCCTTGTGCAACATTCACCATGCACGGCGAGACCTCCTCCATGATCCTGATGACTCCCAAGTGTAGCATTGGAACTGCTTTTGCCTAAGTCAGGAAGTCCGTCCCTAGGATCATCTTGAAGTCATCGAGAGGTACGGCTGTAAGACTGGTGACTCTCGTCCAATCTTCCACCTCTATCTTCACACCCTTTTCCACCCTCTACACGGGATGAGCCGTTGAGTTGACCGCTTTCATCTTACTTGAGTCCTTCTTTAGCACCAGACCAAGGCGCTGGACCTCTGCATCCGAGATAAAGTTGTGTGTTGCCCCCGTATCAACCATCATCCTCGTACTCTGGCCGTTGATCTTCACGTCCATGTACAAGTTCTCGATTCGGGGCTTTGGTCAAGAAGGGCTTGCTCTTCAAGGCATTGAGCAAGCTTAAGGCTCCCATCTGAGCCCCCATCATTGGTCTTTCATCCTCGGCCTCCTTGTCTTGGACTGCATTCACCCGTTTCCTTTTGTTCTTGCAGTCGTGGACGAATTAATTTCCTCGCACACGAAGCATTCTATTTTGTGCTCCTCTGGGGCTTCACAAGTTGCTTGTCCTTCGACAGAGCCTCCTTTTTGTTGGCTTTCTTCTCTCCTCCATGATTTTCTTGGTGGTGGTCTTTGTCTTGGGCTTGGATGTATCATTCCGTCGATACTCCATTAGCTTCTCAGCCGCTGAGATGGCCGTATTCAGGTCTTGGACACACTATCACTGCAACTCTTGCTCCGCCCACGGTTGCAGACCGTCAAGGAAGAAGAATGGGAAATAGTCTTCGCCCATATTGGATATAGAAAGCATGAGTCAAGTAAACTCCATAACATAGTCTTTGATCGACCCGGTGTGCTTGAGTATGCAAGCTCCTCCTTGCCATGAACTCAACGTTCTCCGGGTAGAATTGAGACTTGATCTTGTCACGATCTGCATCCGGTATAGGGGCACGAGTACGTGGGTACGTCCAGTCTACGCCGCAGCATTGACGGTAGAACGTTGTTTAGGTCAATAATATGATGGTATAATTATAATCGATACTCAATGACAATATAAAACTAGAGGAAGATAAAAGCATGATATAGAATAGAAGTAAGAGTCATAAAGTCACAATACAATACAATACATCCAAGACTAATAGCCTAGATACAACACAAATCTCAAATAATATATACATGCCAATGTCTAAAACTGAATGATATACAATATGTTAATGAAAATCTAAGTCATCTCAGTAGCTGGCACTTGACCCTCAGTCGGCTTGCTATATTGTGGCCCGTAATAGGTGGGATATATCTTCTCTAATCAATCATCTGAAAAATATATCCAGAGCAAAGTACAACCCAATAGCAGTTCCAATTAATTGATAATGACTATAAACAGAAATGGAGAATGTAATACAAGACGAGAAATAATAAAAAATATTATAGTATGGTAGAAGAGACAGATAAACTAGAGCAATATGGTATAAACTGATCACAATAAAATAGAATAAAGGTAATAAAATAGAATATGGTGAAGAATTGTAACTATACTACGTGTTTGAAATACTAGTTAGATATATGATCGGCTTGGGTTGAACAATGTCTACTTAAATGTTGGATAAACATTGTCTAACTTAAATATTAAAAATTAAACATTATCTAGGCTTTGAATATTATATATCTAGCTAACACTTTCCCTTTTTCTCCGACTAGTACAATGGATCCAACCATGACACGTTATAATGCAAGATACTCAATAAACATTGTCTAATATTAAATATTATCTAAATATTGTCTAAACCATATAGGAATACAAGAAACAAAGAAACAATAAATAATATCTCATGGCTGAAGATCCATGTGTATACTAATTTGTATACCAATGTGTCAGAAATCAAGCAATACATTTCTAAATACTTGCATTATAGCAATTATCAAATAATATAAACTATCAGAGAATGATCTCGCCTGGAATCCTATATCGAATGTCAAACAGTATCCGTATCAGTGCCTCAAGGACCGAAATATGAAATATCAAGTCAAAATAGTATTTTTGGAATAATAAACATGCTATATAACTTGCAACTAGGTCTCTGAGCCATTTCTAGGTCAAACTAAGCTAAACTAGGTCGTACTAGGTCATACCTTGTTAATATCTAAGCTATACTAGCTAATATAGTTGTCACGCCCCAGTCCCAAAATACGTGGGACCAGACACGTAGAAATGGCCAGCTGGTATGACTCCATAGGGCTTTCCAATTTAATTAACCCGACGAAGCGCACTTACGCTGTCCATGGTCAAGTGATCCAATTAATAATCTAAATTCTAACATGCAACAAGTAAACTAAATCTCAATCCATGGTAAATAATCTCAAGAAGAACGATACGCATCATCAGTCTGCAGTCCAATAATACATCCATTCGAATAGACCAAAAGAACAACATAGGCCTATAAACACTAGGCTATAAAAGCATAATCAAAATGGAAAGTAATACATGACTGTAATAGCTGGAAATATAAAGATACCTGCAATGATGTCCATACTCCACTAGATCAAATATCCTGCAAACTGCACAAATAACATGGAAGAAAACCAGGTCCTCAGAGAGACGTAACAAGATACAAAAATATATGCCATAAAGTAAATACTATAAAAACACAAGGGTGAACTAACCAGCTAAGTGAAATGCAACTTAAGGACAACTTAGTGCGTATGAGAAGTGTAGGCTAGACATATGCTGACGTAATTCACCAATCGTCGGGACTGGCTAGTATATGCCACATATGCCCCCATAACAAGGGAGCTCTGCAATATAATAACATCCAGCTCCGTAGAGCATGGAATTGAATAGTATAACGTCCATATCGCTCCATAGAACGTAGAATCTGAATAGTATAACGTCCATATCGTTCTGTCGAACGTGAAATCTGAATAGAGGATGTGGGTGTCCCATACGCCTACTAGTCGTCCTTCCCGCCCAATGCCAATGTATAAGTCACGAATACGACGTGGACATCTCGTACTATAATGCAAGTCACTAAAGAAATATACAACTAAGCTAAATACCATCACACGTGCTGCTCATACCGATGGACAGTCAAGCATGAAGCACGCGTCCCTACATGAACTCACTTTGTGCCATGCAAAGATACGTGTCAAGACCTGGGGAGCCATATTGATAACTCCACAACTTTATGTGGGTCCACTAGACACTAGGTCAGACACACGTCCTAACATCAACGCCTTCGTTGACTGTACCCGAGTCTTTCTCGGACGCACACAGTTATATAATATTAAATAAAATATGCAACTAATAACAACTGAATTTAGACAGTACAACAAGGCAAGGTATACTTGCCTGGGTCCTCAAACTGCGAGCCAATAACCTGCTCCCGAAGTCTCACAGGATGATCCAACGATCCTATGTATATAATATAATAATACGATCATCAGTCACTACAATAGTACGTACTGGAAATACTACGTTGTAATTACGACTGACGCAGAGGTCATAACTGGTCATATAGCTGGGTCGCATGTGCACGTAGCTAAAACGTACGCGTGTCGTATCCTAAATTTTCGTGTACAGCAAGACAACGAATTAGCAAGATACGCTATATAAAACTAATCCTTATAATACAGAAAATACCTTGTCCTAGCTAGCATGCTATAAAATACGTTACAAATTAAATGATGTATAATACTACATTAATAATCCTAGTTAACATATTAGTGTGCAAAAACCCAATGTCTAAACTTTGGTTAACATCGTGCTCCTTATTAAAATAGTCATAAATTATTATGAGGTAATTTATTAACATAAATATATATAATAAATATTAATACTTAAATACGTATAATAGCATTTAATACTTAAAATGCATAAATACACATTTAATACTTAAAATACATATGATAACATTAGTACTTAAATACGTATATACATAAATACATAAATACATAAATACGTAAATACATAATACATAAATACGTAGATACATAATACATAATACATAAATACACAATACATATTAATACATATATACTACACATAAATACATAAATACACATACGTATCTAAACTAATACGTATATATACGAAATAACAGGAATATACCTAGGCGACGTTCGTGTCCGGGGTAGGGGGTGTGTCCGCTGCACGAGGTGGGCGGCCTCCGGCGAGGGAGGGCGGAGCTCCGACGACTATGGTCACAGAGTGAAACAGTAGTAGCAGCAGCAATTGCAGCCAATGCAGCGGCGACGGTGACAGGGTGGTCATGGGGGACTGGTAGTGGTGGTGTGTCTGTCGTGGGGACTGGCGGTGGTGGTATATTGGTCGTGGGGGACCGGCGGTGGTGGTGAGGGATGACTGGGGAAGAAAGAGTCGGGGGTTGGCAGTGTTTGATGACGGTGGTGTTGGTGATGGT
Source organism: Iris macrosiphon (assembly GCA_036927795.1). NCBI lineage: Eukaryota > Viridiplantae > Streptophyta > Magnoliopsida > Asparagales > Iridaceae > Iris > Iris macrosiphon. Next base: position 135,932 of record JAYESA010000456.1, read on the forward strand.
GGTGTTGGTAATGGCGACGGTGATGGTGGTGGAGATGGTGAGGATGATGGTGAGGATGATGGTGGAGGTGGTGAGGATGGCGGCCAAGGTGGTAGTGGTTGGCCGTGGTGGCAGTGGGGGGTGACTGGGGGAGTCGGGGGAGTCGGGTCGGGTGGTGTTGGTGTGGAGATGGTGATGCTGTAGGGAGAGAAAGTGTGTAGTATATGTAGGAGAGAGAGAGGGGGCTCTCCATGGGATTAGGGCCGGTTGGGAATTATTTTTGGGGTTGAGGGAAGCCTCCACATGATGAAAAGAGGGCTAGGATTGATGGATTTTGAATTGTAGTGTAGAGATATGAGGATGGAAAGTTGTAGCAAGTACAATAAATAAGGGAAAAATGGGGTGGACCGGTCAAGGGAGGGGGAATGAAGTTCTTCATGTGTTGGGGCCAATGAGAAAGGGATACCTCATTGCTTATTTGCATAAAAGTCCCTGAACAATTGAGAAATTGGACAATTACTGGAATTTGGGATTGGATGAGGCAAAACACCATATTTGGTGTGATATAGTGGTCTAAAATGGTGTGTGGTGTTTAGTATAAACCTTGAGGCTGTGAGTGGGGGTTTGGGTTAGAGTTGGGTCTAGTTTTGGGTGAGGTTGGGTCCTTACACCAATTTTAATTAAATTAGTGTAAGGGGTGCTCTTTAATTAATTGGAAATACATGAGATTAAAATTAGGTGGGACACAAGTGTCATGGATGTAGTAGACTCAGAATAGAATAATGCCATAATTTGGGTTGGACACAATAGGTTAAGATTGTGTCTCTAATTTCGATTGGAACGGACAAGGATGCAAAGTTGGATTTAATTGAATTTAATCAGGGACGTTTGTAACGAATACTGTGCGACTAAAATGAAGTACAAGATAGAGTAGTTATAAGTTACACAAGGGTCAGAATAGTAGGCTGGCATGTCTAGGAAAAGTGTATAGAATTTGTTTGAAGGTAATAACTAGTATAGTGCTCTAAATATCGCAGCAACGGTAAGGTGCACTAAGTGACAAATATTGCACAATAATCTAAAACACTATGAATTAAATTCCAATTGGCTTCAAACTAACCCTAGTCTCTCGATCTAACTAAATAGACCTAAAATTTGGTCAAGGGAGTTTACAATCTATCCAACTTATAAGATTTTTTTCCTCGAAATTAAAATAAACACATAATAAGCTATAACTCATCAAGCAATGCTACAGACATACCTAGGACTGGTGGAGTCGGCCTTTGCACTATCTGTTGGGCTTTATTGATATACTGAAAATACTTCTGAGCCTGATGTTTGTTCGATCCATACCTCGAACACTGTCCTAACCTTCTTCTACAACTATGACGGTTAATATCTCAACATTCTTTCTTAGGTATAACGCCATCATCCTATAGTATCCATATTGAAATCTTATATCATAACTTCTTACAATTGCTCTTAGCAGCAACAAGTCTAATCAAGCTGGTTAGTCATACCTAGTCTAGAAGTTCAACTCAAACAATTTCTAGTAGGAGTATATGTAATAAAATACAACATAAGTCTCCACCCAATGCATAGTAATAAGAATATATAGAAATTATGTAATAAATATATATTCAATCCGTCTAAATACCCTAGAATAATTTGTAACTAATACAATAGCAAGGATACGATTTCTAAAATTTATTGGCTAGGGAAAATTGGACATAGGTTCTCATAACACCACCTACTACTAAGGATTAGGTTCAGCAAGCTCATGTCCTATTAGACAAAAGTCTAAATCTCTATCCCTAAGCAGTTTATGTGTAATCCACAATATTCAGCTACCATTCTTGTTAGACTTCTATCTTCCCTTTATACTCCATACTCGCGTGTCAATATATAATATTGGTGAGTCAATCCACGATCACCCATACCACATTGCGACCACTGAGACTCCTCGAAAACAGTAACGAAGTCCATAGTGATTTGCACCTATTTTTACTTAGGTATCGGGAGTGGATTTAAGTAAACCTGCAGACCTTTGATGCTCAGCCTTGAGCTGCTGACACACCAGGCACTTTGCCACGAAGCGGCTATCTCCCTCTTTATTCCATTCTACCGATAGTACTGCCTCAAGTCTCTGTATATCTTTGTGCCTCCTGGATGAATAGAGTATGCGGAAATGTGCGCCTCCGATATCAGCTCCTGACGAAGTTCTCCTTTCGGAACATAGAAACGATCTCCACATCTTAAAGTCTCGTCTTCGTGTATGTGCACTCATGTCTGCACCCCGGCCTCTATCCTCTGTCGAAGTCTCTGGAATCTGGCATATGTTGGCAAGGCAGCCTTGATCCTATCAACCAATATTGATTGTACCTGCTAACTTGACAACTGGTCGTCTGCTCCGGGCATAATGACCTCTATACTCAACTGCTCTAGATCTCTCAACATGTGTTGTTGGATAGTCAAAAAGAATGCCATGGGCCTCCTATTCAATGCATTAGTTACTATGTTGTCTTTTCCCGGATGGTACTGTAGCTTAATCTCAAAGTCTGTCATCATCTCAAGCCAACGTCTTTGTTTTCGGTTCAGGTACTTCTCTAAATTAAAAGAAACTCAAGGTCAGGTGCTTGTCGCGAATCTTATCTTGTTGCCACTCTACCTTTTTACCTCGAACCTGAGATTTCTCCTAGTTTACTCCATGCGTACCCTTGATTCAAGCTACATGGTTACTATCTTATTTATAACTAGCCATTCATTATAGGTGGTTCAAAATATCCAGCTCAAAGCTATAACATTTGTCGATACTCTCATCCTTCAATCTAATAGCTCTATTCTAGATACTAGCTAACTAATTGAATCAACAATGGGGAAAATACGAGCCTAATAGATACTGACAACCGAAGTAAGTCTAGTACATCTAATCTAATTTGAAAGCTACATCGTAGTACTCGACTTCTCTCATCGTCCGAATGTTGGGTCTAGAAATCTATGTCTAGCTATCTACCTATTTGTTTTAGCTTAGTCGTAATCATTATTTTCTAAAGGGTAGAAGGATTTTTTAGGTCTGATATTGTAAGTCACAAGGTAACTAGGGGTTAACCACTATGGTTTGCTACTTAAGTGCTATTTCATACCCTACTTTCCTTAGTATCTGATGATATTCTTCTAGATATGAGGTTAACATTATGTCTGGTCAAGTTCATAAAGTCGTTCCTTGTATCACTATAATAAGACTACAACTACTTCCTTGTATCATTATCATGAGGCTACAACTAACCCTAGTATCTAGCTATGTCTTCTCCACATTATTCTAGAGTCTTAGAATCAAACAACCTTTCTAGCTTCTACTACTAGCTTCTAATACTTATAAATCTCTGCTACTCTAAGTAATGGTTGGGTCTAGTTTTTAAGTCTCTACTTCTATGTCTAATTCTTATGCCAACAGTCTATACTATCTCTAGCAACAAGGAAGAACTTATTAACCTTCTCTACCATGATTAACCATCTACTCAAACATCCTATTAAATATGAAATCTTTGTCTTGGCGAGGATCTGCTCTTGGAGGAAATTACCGTGCACGAGCATTCATTCTCCCGAAATAAGGAAGATGAGAAATAATAATAACAATGTCAATGGTAATGAACGAATACTGTAATGAAGTCCAAGGGCGACAATCGAATACAAGAGGAGTTTTAAATTCAGTTATAGATTGAGATCTTATTCAACATTAATCCTAAGTTGCAGGCTCATTCGGTACAGTAACGTAACCGAAATGATATGCTCTGACCTACATGGGCCACCACTAAAATCAGGTCACGCCCCAGTCCCAAAATATGTGGGACCAGACACGTGGCAATGGCCAGCTGGTACGACTCTGTAGGGCTTTCCAATTTAATTAACCCGACGAAGCGCACTTACGCTGTCCATGGTCAAGTGATCCAATTAATAATCTAAATTCTAACATGCAAAAAGTAAACTAAATCTCAATCCATGGTAAATAATCTCAAGAAAAACGATACGCATCATCAGTCTGCGGCCCAATAATACATCCATTCGAATAGACCAAAAGAACAACATAGGCCTATAAATACTAGGCTATAAAAGCAGAATCAAAATGGAAAGTAATACATGATTGTAATAGCTGGAAATGTAAATATACCTACAATGATGTCCACATTCCACTAAATCAAATATCCTGCAAACTGCACAAATAACCTGGAAGGGAACCAGGTCCTCAGAGGGACGTAACAAGATACAAAAATACATGTCATAAAGTAAATACTGTAAAAACTCAAGGGTGAACTAACCAACTAAGTAAAATGCAACTTGAGGACAACTTAGTGCATATGGGAAGTGTAGGCTAGACATATACTGACGTAATTCACCAATCTTCGGGACTGGCTAGTATATGCCACATATGCCCCCATAACGAGGGCCCTCTGCAATATAATAACGTCCAGCTCCGAAGAGCATGGAATCTGAATAGTATAACGTCCATATCGCTCCGTAAAACGTGGAATCTGAATAGTATAACGGCCATATCGTTCCGTCGAACGTGGAATCTGAATAAAGGAAGTGGGTGTCCCATACGCGTACTAGTTATCCTCTCCGTCCAATGCCAATGTACAAGTCGCGAATATGATGTGGACATCTTGTACTATAATGCAAGTCACTAAAGAAATATACAACTAAGCTAAATACTGTCACACGTGTTGCTCATACCGATGGCCAGTCAAGCATGAAGCACGCGTCCCTACATGAACTCACTTTGTGCCGTGCAAAGGCCTGGGGAGCCATATTGATAACTCCACAACTTTAGGTGGGTCCACTAGACACTAGGTCAAACACACGTCCTAACATCAAAGCCTTCGTTGACTGCACCCTAGTCTTTCTCGGACGCGCACAGTTATATAATATTAAATAAAATATGCAACTAATAATAACTAAATTTAGACAGTACAACAAGGCAAGGTATACTTGCCTGGGTCCTCAAACTGCGAGCCAATAACCTGCTCCCGAAGTCTCGCAGGACGATCCAACGACCCTATATATAATATAATAATACGATCATCAATCACTGCAATAGTACGCACTGGAAACACTACGTTGCAATTACGACTGACGCAGGGGTCACAACTAGTCATTTAGCTGGGTCGCGTGTGCACGTAGCTAAAACGTACACGTGTCGTATCCTAAATTTTCGTATACAGCAAGAAAACGAATTAGCAAGATACGCTATATAAAACTAATCCGTATAATACAGAAAATACCTTGTTCTAGCTATAAAATATGTTACAAATTAAATAATGTATAATACTACATTAATAATCCTAGTTAACATATTAGTGTACAAAAACCCAATGTCTAAACCTTGGTTAACATCGTGCTCCTTATTAAAATAGTCATAAATTATTATGAGGTAATTTATTAACATAAATATATATAATAAATCTCAATAGCTCTCGCAATTCGAAGATCCAAATACTTAAATACGTATAATAGCATTTAATACTTAAAATACATAAATACACATTTAATATTTAAAATATATATGATAACATTAGTACTTAAATACGTAAATACATAAATACGTAAATATATAATACATAAATACGTAGATACATAATACATAAATACACAATACATATTAATACATATATACTACACATAAATACATAAATACACATATGTATCTAAACTAATACGTATATATATGAAATGACAGGAATATACCTAGGCGACGTTCGTGTCCGGGGGGTGTGTCCGATGCACGAGGTGGCTGGCCTCCGGCGAGGGAGGACGGAGCTCCGGTGGCTACGGTCACAGAGTGAAATAGTAGTAGCAGCAGCTCTGGCAGCAGTTGCAGCCAATGCAGCGGCGACGACGGTGACAGGGTGGTCGTGGGGGACTGGTGGTGGTGGTGTGTCGGTCGTGGGGGGACTAGCGGTAGTGGTGTATTGGTCGTGGGGGACCGACGGTGGTGGTGAGGGGTGACTGGGGAAGAAGGAGTCGGGGTTGACATTGTTTGATGACGGTGGTGTTGGTGATGGTGGTGTTGGTAATGGCGACGGTGATGGTGGTGGAGATAGTGAGGATGATGGTGGAGGTGGTGAGGATGGCGGCCAAGGTGGTGGTGGTTGGCCGTGGTGGGGGTGACTGGGGGAGTCGAGGGAGTCGGTTCGGGTGGTGTTGGTGTGGAGATGGTGATGCTGAACGGAGGTGAGGGTGAGGGTGTTTGCTGCTGGTGGGGATGCCAGCGGTGGTCGAGGGTAGGGCCAGACGGAGGGAGTGGTGTTGCTGGTGGTGGTGGCGAAGGAAGGTCGACGGGGGACTGGTGGTGGTGGTCGGAGTTGGGAGTCGTGCGGGTGGCAGAGATGAGGTTGGTGAGTGATGGTGTTGGCAATAGTTTTTCTAGGGTTTTCTTGTAGGTGGCTGGTGGTTTTGTTTATTTGTAGAGAGAGAAAGTGTATAGTATATGTAGGAGAGGGAGAGGGGGCTCTCCTTGGGATTAGGGCCGGCCGAGAATTATTTTTAGGGTTGAGGGAAGCCTCCACATGATGAAGGGAGGACTAGGATTGATGGATTTTGAATTGTAGGGTAGAGATATGAGGATGGAAAGTTGTAGCAAGTACAACAAATGAGGGAAGAAATGGGGCGGACCGGTCAAGGGAGGAGGAATGAAGTTCTTCATGTGTTGGGGCCAATGAGAAGGGGACACCTCATTGCTTATTTGCATAAAAGTCCCTGAACAATTGAATAATTGCACAGTTACTGGAATTTGGGATTGGATAAGGCAAAACATCATGTTTGGTGTGATGTAGTGGGCTAAAATAGTGTGTGGTATTTAATATGAACCTTGAGGGTGTGATTGGGGTTTTGGGTTAGAGTTGGGTCTAGTTTTGGGTGAGGTTGGGTCCTTACACCAATTTTAATTAAATTAGTCTAAGTGGTGCTATTTAATTAATTGAAAATACATGGGATTAAAATTGGATGGGACACTAGTGTCATGGACGTAGTAGACTCAGAATAGAATAATGTCATAATTTGGGTTGTACACAACGGATTGAGGTTGTGTCTCTAATTTCGATTGGAACGGACAAGGATGCAAAGTTTGATTTAATTAAATTTAATCAAGGACGTTTGTAACGAATATTGTGCGACTAAAATAAAGCACAAGATAGAGTAGTTATAAGTTACACAAGGGTCGGAATGGTAGGCTGACATGTCTAGGAAAAGTGTATGAAATTTGTTTGAAGGTAATTGTCAAGCCCTAGTCCCAAAATACGTAGGACCAAGAATATGTGACACGCCAGCTACGCATTCGACCAGACTCTGGTCTGACTCGAATACGTATAAGCTGTATAATATAAAGGGGCACTATCTAGATATCCCATAAATATAAACCTCTATGTCTCAATCCATAATATACAGCAGTATACAAGAAAGAGCTATATGTGCTAAAGTCGGCCGCCCAATAACACACAAATTCGAATAGACTCGAGAAGAGATGAGTCTACAAAAACTAGGCTACAACAGCAGATGAATAATCAATATGAATAATGTAACCATAATGCCGGTAGAAATGATATGAGTACCTGGTACAGTGCCCGCAAGACATGCCACTCCGTCAGCATCTCCAAGTGCTCCATAAACGTCTACGCTGTAAAACTGGCAGGGAACCAGGTACTCAGAGGGACGTAACAAGGTACAAAAATATAGCATGCCAAGTAAATAGAAAGTACAAGTGCAACGCCAGGGTACTCTATTATAACCAAGCAAGTGTGACATAGTTTAAAGACAATATTCAACGCGTGGGCTATCCAAAATAAAACCGTAGCTCCGAACACAGAGACATACGGGGCGTACCGTAGCTTCGAGCACAGAGTCACACGGGTGATACACTACTCTAGAATACAGGATCACTACATATACATATATAAGCGCGTGATTAGGAGCCCAAACGTCTAGTAACTGTCTTCCCCTTCCCAAGCGGTCAACGATGGTGTGCTGAACCTGAACCTCTATCTAACAGTCTCGACACACAAAAATAACTCAACAGACGCGACCCTAAGGTCATCCCATTCTCTGGTCATTATGTCAGTATCAGGATATAGGAATCTGGCATGATCACAGTGTATGAGTGTGTCCTGGGGTATCGATATACTCAGGTACGTACATCGAGGTGTTACGAACATATAACATTCACTCTAAGACGTTACGACGATCATCTACACCCGGTTGTGATCCGGACGCGAAGTATCGATCGTAAACAAAATACGCGCACAATGTACATAAAGAAAAAATAAATATCTGTAATCTGAAATACAGGGTGGCAAGGTACACTTGCCTGGGTTCGCCTGCTAAAGTTGGGAATCCGGTACAACGTCCAAGTCCGCAGGTCCCGTAGTACCTAGAGACGAGATACAAGCTTAAATCAATAACCATTACGAGACTGAAATAAGATGTGACACATGTCTAACATATGTCTCAGTTACAACTCACCTAGACACGAAGTCAGAGGGTTGACCAAGGTAGGTTACATCTAACACGATCTATCACAGTATACTATCATCAGATAATCCTCAATCTTATATCTCACCACGGTGTCTATCAGTATCTCAAGCCATGATCAATCGTCAGGTTTCACCCCGGTGTTCTCAGACGTTAATATGTACAATTAATTATCATCCTCGAAATAAATAAATAATTATTTATTAACCCTCAATGATATACAACCTTTACCATTTCACAATAAAGCTACTACTCAATTAAGTTCATCATTACTCATCAAACGTCAATGAAGGGTTATTGGTTCAATATTACACACTACTACACAACAATCACCTGCTCCTAAATTTCCATCAGTGTTTCAACATTAAAATATTAGCTCTTAATATTAATCAATGCTTTAATATCACAACTCATTCTACGACAATATGCACCTTAAAATATTCAATGTTCTTGATATCGCAATACTATTTCAATAATTTAATCCTTCTCCTCAATACTAATTAATATTTTAATATCACCACAACATTTTACATTACTTAAACCTGCTCGTCAATAATAATCAATGCATGGACTACATATAACACCCTAAAATCTCACACCTAGCATTCATAAACCCTAGACTTAATCTATATCAATCACACCCTGAACTCAACGCATATAACACCACTCTAAAACTAAGTTATATGTAAATAACATAAACAGCATTTAACTACAATTGGAGCAAAGCGGCCCACATGTGGACCCCGCCTTGACCTGAAAATGTCATCTTTGCCCTTGTGTCCAAATTGGACTCAAGGACAGGTGTTTCTAGCTGATTGATATTTTCTGGATCTGATGGTGATGTCTATTTCAGTAACCGGAGTACTGCCTGCAAATTCAGCTGCTGCCAGAGCTACAATTGGAGCCGGAACTCCAGGCAAGTATACCTTGCCAACATTGCAGTTCTTGTTACTTATTTTCTTGCCTTATATATATATATTGTGGTTCATGCTTGACCTAGGACCGTGTGACTTTACTTAGCGTCCGATTAATAGTCGGGTGCCAACACCGTACGCGGCGTTGTGTATCATCATCTAGACATGGATACCGAGACCCTATATTTCTTGTACTTGTCCTATCAAGTACATCATAACCCAGGACACTTGACACTATTCATGAGACAGAATCTTTCTGAGATATTCATGGTGATTCTGTATAGGATACAGGTTTTATGACATAGACATTATATTCATAGACATCATATGACTTGCTGCATTAGTATTGATCTTGCGTGTCATGGATATGAGATGTGTGATTACATTGGGTGGGGAGAGACACACAGGCTACAGGCTGATTTATATATATATTTATTATGGTGAGGACTTAGACTCTATATCAGAGCTAGGCACTCTACTAGTGATATTACTGCTACCAGCTCCCCGACACAGAGCTTGTAGTGGTCTCAGCTTGAGTCTTAGTGATGCTCTCAAATTGTATTTCACTTAGATGGTTATATAGTTTCCCTATTATTTCATTTATTGCTGCACTATATTTATTTTGGCATGAGATTTCTTGTACCTTGCTATGTCCCCTGAGGACCTGGATCCGGATTATGTTCCCAGGATTAGCAGACGAGATCTATCCTGAGGTATACGGGACAGGAGCATTAGCAGGAGCAGAAGCAGAATCAGGTGCATATAGTACAGTAGAACCAGGAATCGAGGACTAGGTGATTGCCATAGATTTTCCTGAGTATATGTTTCTTCCATACTCAGTCTGTGTTGCTATTTACATTCTTGTTTCATGAACAATTGTAACAGACTTATTGTCGGGTTGTTTCCCGATTTTATTTACTTGTGTCTGGATGTTGTTTATATTCTTTTATTTGATATTGTTATATTCATTCTGTGGATGAGATTAGTAAACCCTGATTGATGTAATACAGCTTAAGTATGCCCCGATGGATCCATTAAATTGGGTTTGTCCATCGGTGCGTGCCGCTGGCCATTGCCACGTGTCCAGTTCCTCGATATTTTAGGACTGGTGCGTGACAATTAGGGCCTACATTGGGAAGAGGGGAGAAAGAGACATTATATAGGGAAGTGTGGATAGAATGGATTGTGGGGATTTGACCCATTTTAAATGTATGGTGGAGATTACACATGAAAGAAATATTTTCTTCATAAAAAATAGAGGGAGGAGGGATGTTGACCGATCAAGGGAGAGGGGTGGCCTCTTCATTTGGCTTTGACCAATGAGGGTATGCCACATGTCACAACATTTGCAATTTAGCCCCTTAAGTTTGGGTAATTGCACAAACACATAAAATGATAGAAAAATTGTAGAAGAATTTGTGTTTGGTGTTTTGTAGGGTGAGGGGGTGTTGTGTGTTTGGCATGGACTTGATTAAATGGGCATTAGAATTAAATGGGGATTAAAATAGGATTAGTCAAAATTGGTATCCCGATTTAATTAGAATAAAAGTATCCGGCGTCTTTAAATTAAATGGGGGCACTTGGGGTCTAAATTTGGAAATGACATAAAGGTCAAAAATGGTGAGGGCTTGGAGTCAGTCTTAGACCCTTTAGTTGGTCCGGCTCAACGGGTTAAGTTGGTGTCTCAAAATTGAAGATAACGACACAGGTGTCCGACACAGAATTAAATATGGGATTTTTGGATACGGGAAGTTGTGCAATTAATTTATGGCACAACGGATTTGATTTTGAGTGACGGAAAAGTCCAGTGCCTAAATTGGTGGGTTAAGTCAGAAGTACAATAGTCCGATGGAATTTATGGGCTGATGTTGGGCTCCGAATAATTCAACAATGGTAGGGCACGTCAAGGATTTAATTAATAAATAACAGACATATGCAACCCTACTCTAAACCTCAAACATCTGCTGCTAAACCAAAATTTTCCAACCCATACCTGACTATCTATAGAATTAATTGAGGGGGTTTACAGTAATAGCTAGTGTAGTGCTCTAAATATCACAGCAACGGTAAGGCGCACTAAGTGACATAAATATTGCACAATAATCTAAAATACTATGAATTAAATTTCAATTGGCTTCAAACTAACCCTAGTCTCTCGATCTAAGCTAAGTAGACCTAAAATTTGGTCGAGGGGGTTTACAATAGTATACTAAGATATCATATATATAACATAGACTCATATATATCATTACCTAGCTAAGACTAGCCAATACTATCTAGCAGCACTAACATATCTATATACTAGACAATAGGATACTCTATGCAACCATATACACTATAACTCAACTTATACCAATTACCTTAGCTATATCTACTACTTGGCAATTACCTTAACTATTTATCTTGCTCAACCTTAAAACCCAAACATCAACCCCAACTCTAATATCTTAACATTTATACTTCCTTGATGTAGTACTTAACTGATACTCTAAGTATCAGACACTCCCCCAAGCTAATAACTGATACCTTGCACTTGTATGCTCACAGGTGAACTAATACTTCCCCCCTACACCATATGTTATTGCTGCTGCTAAGCTTAAATTTTCTGCTTCTACTGATGTTAGATTTTCTCACTCCTCCACTAGCACACACAGGTGCACAAGCACCAATTCTCCTACACAACACCCCTTACCTTTTATTCATGCTGATACTTCTTACACACAATAATCCACTGCATCTTGCATTAAGATACTCACTTGCTAGGATAGAAGGTATCATAACACACACAACACTTCAACACAATGCAACTCCCTTAACCAACTGCACTCGAGTTCCCATACATTGAACCTAGTCACTTCTCACTGTCTCACACACACACATACTGACATATTTGCTTACATGCACTGGCACCCCTGATACTCGAGTGAATCAATTACACTCACATACCTGCTGATACCCTTACCCAACCATCTGAATGCTTAAGCACCATTTAATGCTGCTAAAATTGTTGTTGTTCTATTCTCATGTTGATGTCCTCTAAGTGCAGGTTTGCACTTGCTACAACTGCAGCTGTTAATCTCCACACATATGTCTCTCTCACTCTCAATCACACTACAATATACTCAATGAACTGCTCTTCCAGGTACACTTGATGCAGCAACTTGTTGTACTACCAGTATGATTTGCATTGACTTAGCACACACCAACTTCTCCTCCCCCTCACTGCTAATAGATCCTATACACATGTGCACCAAATGTACAGCTGCTCACTCAATTTCCACTATAACGCAAGTGTGCAATTAGCACAATACATCTAATACTGAGCACAGACCTGGAAAATCTTTCCTTCACTTAGTACATGTGTTGCTACTGCACTCTCTTCATAAACACTATACTAGTTCATTAATAACACCAACACTAAACCCCAACTCCAATACTAACTGCCAGTCCCCTCACCTGGGTTGCAACTCTCCTCCTGATCTCAGTGCATCAATGCACATGACCCCCACACATCTACAACCCCTTGAGCCAAAGTCCCAGTCCCCAAATGTAATCTCCCCATTACAATGTACTGCAACTACCCATATTTATTTCTTTTTTTTTGCTGCTGCATTATGCAGTCACTCACCCCCATGCCTGACTGTATCTCTCAGTCCCCATTCTTCTCGGTGTGGAACACAGTGTACTATCCCCCTTACTGCCATCAGTCAAAACCAACACAGATAACCCTTCACTTCACGCACAGACCACGATATAAATATATAAGACACACACACACAACTATATATATGCATATCATCTATATATATACACACATATAAATCATATATATATATATATATATATATATATATATATATAACACTAGGAGCATTAAACCAAATATTTGGCATACAATATATGATACTCTATGATACGCACCCAAATAAAATACCAAAACTCCTAATTCTCCATTAATACCAATACTATATCTCAATTACATATTTATATAACTCATGCAACTAGTTACAATAGAGATTGAAGAATAATTACACTATTATGCACAAAATCTCCAAAATGAGTCACGTATCATAGCGTATCACAAAATACCACGATACGCTCTACTCGTCTCCAATTATGGATACGTAACTAGCCTCACACAATCAACCTAAGTCTAATTAGATTGAATTGACCTAATGACAAACACTTGGTGCACCAATCTCAAAATTTTCTTAAATTGGACATAAAAACCTATGTAGAAGTCACAATAAAGGTTAATTGGGCCTAGAACTTCTTCATATGGGTAGCCCTAAGACATGGAAGGGTTCATAATGATCAAATATATGAATTAAAGTCTAATTGACGAAATTTTTTAGAATTATACATATTGGGAGAATGATTCCCAATGAATTGCTCAATAGACACAATTAGGACACAAGTTCCTAGCAAAACTTTTTCTTCTCGAATGCTCCTTGCAATCCAAGCTTCTACTCTCCTTAAATGGTGAGAATGAATGAGGTTGAGAGTGATTTGAGAGAGATTGGTGGAGGAATGGATCAATTTGGGAAAGAACACCAAATGGGGAATAATTAAAATAAAAAAAAGAGGAGAGAGAGTCTCTCCCCACAAATAGGGCCACCACCTATCCCCTCTCTCAAAAAATGTATAATGACTACAATATCCCCATTGGGTTGTCATAAAAAAAAATAATTAGTGGGGGAAGCTTCTCTTCCTAATAAAGGTTAAGTCTAAACCCTAATTAAAGGGGATGGTTAATTATTTGAGTCTAATTGGACTAATCCAACTAGACCAATTAAGTTATCATGTCAAGTTGGTTAGGTCCACTAGGGTCATGTCTAATCAAATAGTCCAATCTACCAACCAATAATAATATTAGTCACCAAAAATATAATACATGTACAATATTAAAATAAATTATAATCATAATATTTCTAATAATACAAAATAAAAATATTACCCCTATTCTAGAAATATGGTAGTGACAAGTCTACCCTCCTTAGAAAAATTGTGTCCTCGAAACTTGAAGATGGTCGTAACTCCTCTAGATCAAACCCCCAACCCATTAAAATCATACAAGCATACAATTTAAAATGAATCACTAATTATGGTCATATGCATTGTTATGGTCTATGTCTATCATGGTATTGCAGTCTCTGTCAGGATATTCTACTAACTATACTAACTATACTATAGCACAAAAGCAATATATAAGGTACTAATGAAGCACACAAACAACAAATAAAAAGGAAAGGAACAGAACAGAACAGAACGAAATATGCTAACCCATCACATGTAGCATCGTTCTCCTCGACCGTCATCGCAAATGTTTCACCCTGTTGGGGTGGCTCCCTCCGTGGGTGTTGAGCAATCTACTGTGCCACAGGTGGCCTAACTCCACCTCTCTGTTGTGGAACTGGACCACGATCTGGACCATACAGGTTGTTGGAACACTCTCTCACCTGATGATCAGGGGACCTATAATACAAGCATAGTCTGAGCTTCTTCCGACAGTTCTCCCAATCATGTCCTTGTCTCCCATAATAGGCACAAGGAGAAGTTTGTTTGGTCTGCCTCTGAGGCTGCTGTGGTGCCTGAAAAACTGGTCTCTGAAATTCTGATGTGTCTGCTGAGCTGGTGCCCTGACTGGAACAAGAAACTGATGATGTTGATATGCTCTCGGTTGCTGGAAATATGGTCGCTTAGCTGGACCCGCACTACTGCTAACTCCTTCTGATACATCTCTCATCCTCTTGGACGTGAGCTCCAAGTCATCCTTTGCCCTTTGTGCATCCATCAATATCTCCTCGAATGCAGCAGTGCGGTGACCCCTAGTGTGGGATTCGATCTCATCCTCTTGGACGTGAGCTCCAAGTTATCCTTCGCTCTGATACCACTTGTCACGAACTTAGTAATTTTTCCTTCACTATGACCCGTGTGGCGCACAAGCTTCCTACTCGAAGACCCGTGCAAGCTTTTTCGATTGAACTTAGCTAGATCGCTAAGAAAAATAGAGAATAGTGGAGCAAGATAGAAACTTGAAGACTTCTTTATTGATGATATTAGAAAAGCTCACAAATTTTTAGTGGTGAGGAGAAAATTAGTATCCCCCTATTTATATTGCCTCAAGGGCTTACATGAATCTTCTGGAATGAAAATATTTCAGGAATTATTCTTAAAAATATGCTAAAAATGATTCTATATCATAAGAATATTCCTTTCAATATTATTAATGTCAAATAACTAAAAATGAAGCCTCTATAATGAAAAATATATTACTCTATGTGCATAATTGTATTCCTCCATGTGCAAATTTCTGAAAGCTTTCCGGATCTTGGTGGGACCATAAAATACGGTACGTGACAATGTGTTGAGTTTGGAGACAAATTTTGAGAAAATTCCCTCAATTAGATTTTTGAGGAAATGAGTTGGAGATGGCCTAAGTGGATTGTAGGGATTGATTGTAAACTTACCATTAAATGTGTTGGCGGAACCAATAGGAAGGAGGGCAGGTGGAATGCGGACTGATTGTCGGTTCCTTTTTGCGGACCAATAAGTGTTTTCGTATTCATAAATTTATGACTTCTAATACCCTTTACGGCATAACAAATGTTTCTTAGACAGCATGTGCAATTATTATTTTAACCGAAACCTAGGAAGAGAGCAAGTTGCTCATGAGAGAACCGGAGAGACTCGCAAGTCAAATTTGTTCCTTTACTGACATCTCTAGCCAGCAACTAACTACCCATCATGTGATCTCTCAAGTTGAAATCCGGTATCTTTCAACATTTTGACATCCTTCTCAAGCTTCAACAATTTGAGCTTTCAAGAAAAAAGAAAAAAAAAAACTCAAGTTTGTCGTATTTCCTCCATACCTCCAAGATAATTAAGGTTGTAAAACTCGAAAACTATTTATCATAAGATTGCCAAACTACGTACTTAAGCCTGCCAACATTGATATTGATTTTAATTCACGCTATGGGCTTTGTCGCTTGTTTGGTTTGGCGGAATGAAATGATGCTGCATAAGGTTGCATGTCACCACGGCAGCATGATTCGCGGGATTTGATACGATCCTGAGTGGATTTTGGTACACGCCCCCAACTATTTGGAAACGGGGGAAGCAGTGTCCACACTCTTATCAACCAGAGTGAGTGAGTGAGTGAGTGAGTGAGTGAGTGACTTATTTGCTCTGAAGATTATTGGTAAGCGTGCAATTTTGCAATGCAGACTGGAAAATATTAATTGCCATTAAAATTTTTTTATCCAAATCAAAAAAAAAATGCCAAAATTTTGTAGGAAAAATTTAAGAGTGCAGCTAGGACGGGTTGGATAGGACTTAAGTTCAATTCGAGTTCAATCCGATGAATCATAAGTCTAGTCCAAATTCAAGTCCGACTCAACCTCGGGTTCAACATATGTAGTCCAAGATCAAGTCCAGAGAATCGGATTGGGCTCGGGTCGGATCGGATCCATCGGATTTATCGGACTATAATATGATATTTGAAATAATTTTAAACAAGAGTAATATTAAACACATAATCAAATAGCAATCAGGCCTCAAACATTAAAAACTATAAACTGAAATAAAATTTAGGATATTAATGAGTTGAAGAGTTTGGATGTAATTTTTTAGAATTTAAACTTTTTATTTAAGAAGTATATATATATATATATATATATATATATATATATATATATATATATATATATATATATATATATATATATAAGGGAGGTGAGATGGCACCTCACTCTAAAAACAAAGGTGGCGGTGATGTGGCACAATCTCAACCACACAAACGAGGGTAGGGGGTTAAGTGCAAATTGTCAATTATGAAATGTGTGGTTGGAATTGTGCCACGTCACCGCCACCCTTGTTTTTAGAGTGAGGTGCCATCTCACCTCCCTTATTCTCTCTCTATATATATATATATATATATATATATATATATATATATATATAGTATGAAGTATGGACGTTTTGAATTTTTCTAGGGGTGCAACTCGGATTCAGGTTAAAATATTTGAGCCTGATCAAAAATCGAATTTGGCTCGGGTTCATGTGACGGATTACCCAATGAATCTGAAACCTTATATATATATATATATATATATATATATATATATATATATATATATATATATATATATATATATAAGGTCCATACTTCAAAACGTTGCACCCCTAGAAAAATTCAAAACGTCCATACTTCATACTAAATTTTTTTTTTCTACCTAAAACCCTCCCTTCCCCCCTCCACTACACATGCACCCCTTACCCGAAACCCCCTTACCCAACGCTCGAACCCAGCCCTCCCCTCCCCATGTCATTGGCTTTACCACTAGACCATTCCACTCGGATATACTTCATACTAATAGTATGTTTGGTTCTACCAAACTCATCCAGAAGTTATGCGATAAAAGAGGAAACAAGTATAGGGAGTGCAGCGAGTGAAGTTCAAATATTTGGTTAGAATTTGGTAGAAGTGAAAAAAAATAAAAAGGGTTGTGGAATGGACTTTGTAGTTCTTGTTTGCTTCATCAGGGACTGTTCCACTTCCCGAAAAACACAAAGAATGCTCGCTTCAGGGAAAAACAATAATGTGAAGTTTACTACCAAATGCTTACAACATTCTTACACCTTCTCTCCTTCCTGCTATGTGGGCTACACTCGGTTCCACCCTTTCCTCCAATAAAGACTGTCATGTGATGTTCCTGTCATGTGGCGGTCATCCGGACAGCCACCGGATTTCACCTCTGTAAGATCCCTAATCCAGAAAACCCTATTTTTTATTTATTAAAAATATATATTATTTGTACATCTAGAGGTTTATAGAGCCATTATAAATTTTTCCAAATTTATTTCATGAAGGAGACCCTTTGGACAGTTGCCAATTTAAACCATGTGCACCCCTATAATTTTCAGAATTTTCTATGTATAAATATGTATATATATAGATATAGATATTATTAATAAGAAAAAGAAAAGAAATAGAAAATAGAATTTTCTATTGGTGCTAACCCAAAATCCGAACCCGCGTATACTACTTTCCTGCATAAAAATCCATAATAGCAGCAACAGCCGCGTAAAACTTTGCTTCCCTTCTCCGTGCGTAACTATAACAACAGCAGTAGCAAAACCACCCCGCGTAAACTCTCTCTTTCCCTGCGCGTAAACCCAACCCGCCTAATTCCTTTCTTTACGCGTAATACCAACCCCTGCGTAAAATTCTTTCACTACGCATAAAACCACACCCTTTAGAAAATATCAGCAACAGAAGCAAAACTCAACTTTGCTTTGCTTTCCTGACCTACACGTGTAAGTTTCTCATTGCACCACTCCTTAACACTATTACTAAATAACCCTCAACCGAAACCAAAACCAATAAAAAGAAAGAAAACAACAGCGGCAGTAGTTTTAGTTTCTTAACCACTAAGTTTTCTCCACCGCCTCTTATTCTCGATATTTATCCATGCAATGCACCCCAAGCCCTAAAATCTCACTTCCTCAACTAAAAACACTGTTTGGACGTGCACTACCCAGAACTTTTGCTCGGCAAGTATACCTTGCTATTGTACTGCTATTTACATTCCACATGATGCTCTCATTCTGTTTTATTTGTGTATTTGCATTAGACCTATTTTATGAGACTACCCATTATCATGAGTCATTGGTCAGGACACAGTATTATACAAGTTGTGAGTCTCATATAGATCAATGACTGCATGACAGGTCTGGCCTCCTGTACGTATGAGCCGTGCGTTAGGAATAACTGCTGATAGAAACTTTGTATGCTAGTAGACCCGGCAGTTATTTAGAGGTTTTATCGTGTCATGGATGTGGCATGCTTAGAGCATGGGATGGGGAGAACAACAAGTAAGACATTTGGGTTCCTTTGCACTTTCCTTATATATAACCCGTACGCTCCACCGGAGATACGCGAGATAACCCATATACTACTTGGCGACCTCTGTCGTTCAAAAGATGACATGCTTTGTAGGCCTCTGATTCTCCGAGAAAATTATGTCAATCCCATTTATGGCCAGATAGCCCACAGGTTGAAAAGTTATTCTCAAACTGCATTCACATAGACGGTTAGGTGACCCAGTGGATGTTTATATTTTAGTACTTATTGGCATGTTTATATGTATCTTGTTACGTCCCACTGAGGACCTGGTCCCTTTCCAGATATGGACGAGCAGGAGTACCCACAAGAGTACGGACCTGGACCTGACTCCACGTACCTGGCTGAGGAGGCCTTACCCTCAGAGTACTTGTGATTCTTTACCGCTGTTTAGTTATGTTGCTACTTCAGTATAGTCCTTTTGTAGTGGATTTGTTTCCACCTGACTATCAGACTTGATACTCATTTTTGGATATTCAGTATTATTCAGCCTTTATTACTACTAATTGTGCTGTGGATGAGATATAGATTGCGTATGACTTGTTGTGACAGTATGTTACCACTGATGGATTGGATATTCATGAACAGCGTGGGTATGCATACGTTTTCCATATATTGGAGTTCGTATACATACAGCTGGGCGTGTTATGTATTCCTAATCCTACGTATTTTAAGACTAGGGCATGACATATTTTTGGTGGTGGCCCATGCAGGTCAAGAATATATTGTCTTGGTTACGTAACTATACCAAACAAGCCTGTGTATAGGAATAGAGAATAAGGATCTCATTCACACTGGACTGAAACCTCATTCCTCCTTCCAACCACCCTATATTTGGATAACTTGAGTTTACGCCAGAAACCCTTTACGTTGTGACCAGGGATCTCTATTTTTAGAGATCAAACAAGGTGACTGTTGTTGGCGTAAAGACCAAACAAACCGCCTAGTTGGCATAAAAAGCCAAGATATAAAGAAGATTGCCAACGTTACGCTGCGGTTATGACAAACTGCTACCCATATTCCCTTAGTCTTCCTAATCCTGCGTATGATAAATCATACAAACACCCCAGCATAAAATTGAGGAATTATGAATAATAGTTAAAAACAGTGTAGAATAGCCTGATTAGACGTAAATTCTATAGATTGTAATATAATGCGTATTTATCACAGACTTAGATTTCCCAGCCATGACCAAGTAAAACCAAATCTCATGCATTAAATGCAGAGATATGCCTCGAGCCCTGTGCAAGAAACAACTTTTTGACTTAGCATTTTGATTTTTTCCTTTCCTGAGCGTAAAACTCATTTCTATAGTCAGCATATTTCAAAGACCCATTTCCTTCCTTATAGATGCGTAAAATGACTTCTGTCACTAAACGACAACCTGGGTCTCTGTGCAAAAAAAATTATCATCACAGCCGCCCTCTCGATCATCGTGCGGTACTTTTGTCAGATGTCAGATTCCCTGATTTGACTGACAAACTCATCAGAGGAAAAACGAAGAGTTACTCGTACAACTTTACGCTGCTATGTATGCTATACTTTACGCAGACAATTTTTTTAGGCAGGTTTTACGCACGGGTAAATTTTTCGCGCAGACTTTACACAGCATAACTTTGTGCAACCGATCTTTTCCCGTGTAGAACTTTTATACATAATTACGCGGGCAGACTTTTACTCAGACTTTTCCAAGAGCCATATTTTACGTCAAACTTCCTTGATTCTCTGCCTTACACGGATAGTTCTAAAACCATGATTTACGCTGACAGTTTTGAATCTATGTTTTCTACGGGCAAATTCCTCAGCGTATTTCATGCTACTACACCCTATTTAATATTTGCATCCTGTTTGATTCCTGTACCCCTTCTAAACGTTGTATACATCACCTGCAGAAAGATGGATATGCAGAAGGGATGTACTATCACCAATAATGACACAACTCCTGGAGTCAATGGTCAGACTCAAGGAGGGACCTCAACCACTCCTAGACTTCCAGAAACAGATGGACAGACTCACAATCCAGTTCCATTCGATCTTCCCGTTCCACCTAATGGGAACCTTTCAGCCTCATCGACACCGCAGGATGGCCAGGCCCAACTGTTCCAATTCTTCCAGATAATGATACAGGAACAGAGACAACAAGCAGCATAACAGAGACAAGAGTTCCAAGCAGCACTTGAAAGGATGGCTGCAAAGACTACTGTACCAACTCAAGCACTAGCTCCGGCCAGAGTTGGTTCAGTAAAGGACTTTGTACAAATGGGTCCAAGGCCATACAAAGGCATTGAGAGCCCAGAGGAAACTACCAACTGGATCACTCACACTCGGAAGCTATTAGAGGCATCACAGCTACCTGCAGACCTATAGATGACAGGTGTAAGGACACTCCTAGATGGTAATGCTCACCACTGGTGGGAATCTATGTAACGCCAGCTGGGTACATACCAGACATGGGAGCAGTTCCTGGAGTGCTTCGAAAGGAAGTACTTCCCGGACACCGTCAGAGATGCATTGTACGATCAGTTTCTCCACCTGGAGCAGGGGAACAGAACAGTTGACGAGTACGATGCCGAGTATAGTCGCCTTAGCAAATATGGCGCTGCCCTGATACCAGATGACTTGGCCAGAGCTAAGAGGTTTCACCGCGGACTGACTCAGGAGCTACAATACTACACTAGCTCCCAATCCCGCATCTCTTATGCCGAGGTACTAACAGAAGCCAGATTGCAAGAAACCATCAGCCGAGGAAAATGAGTTCAGCTGGGGATCCAACAAGGACCAACAAGGACACATACAGGACCGACAAGGACACAACAAGGAGGACCTATCATACGTCCTCTAGCTCAGCAATCGCAGTACCATCACAGAGCAGGACCGTACCAGGTCCCAGAGAATCCCCACTACAATTATTATGGGAAACGCGAACATATTATGAGGGACTGTCGATCTCGCCTAGGATAATATATGAGATGTGGTTTCGGACAGCATATGTTGAAAGACTGTCCTATGCAACAAACATCAATACTTCCACCGCCAGCACAGAGGCTAGCACTTCCAGCACCAAAGCCAGCTCCGTAATTGATGAGACAAGGAGCACCTCAACCTCCGGCAGCAGGAGGATTTCAGTGAGGACCACCCCTGCCTGCCCAGGAGGATCAATTCGCGAGGGACAAACAGGGACAACCACAGAGGAACGGGCAAGCTTTTGCAATGGAAGTAGATGACCTGGATCAGGAGATTGATGTCATAGCAGGTATCACTCTTGTTTTTACTTTTCTTGTTGTGACATTGTTTGATACGGGAGCCACCCACTCATTCATATCATCTAGTTTTATTGCCAAACACAATATTGCCTCCACACATTTACCTAGTTGTATTAGAATTTTTACCGGAGGATGAGTAGTACCTGTTAATAGAAATTATAGATCATGTCCTATAGTGATATATGGTAGAGAAATGAATGCCCGACTCTTAGTCCTTCCTATACCAACTTTTGATATTGTGCTTAGGATGGACTGGCTGAGCAAGTACCACGCTTTCTTCGATTGCTTTGGAGGAAGCATTCTTTTTAAGGTCCCAGGCCAGCCTGAACTTGAGTTTGTACGAGGATCCACAAAAATTCTTGATGGTATGCAGCTCACAATGGACGATGTTGTCTATCATCCCATTATTTCAGAATTCCCAGACGTCTTTCCAGAAGAATTACCAGGACTACCCCCAGATAGAGACGTAGAATTCTCAATTGAATTAACACCAGGAGCAGCACCCATAGCATCACATGTTTACAGATTGGCGAAGAAGGAGATGGATGAACTAAAGACACAATTAAAAGAACTAGAAAAGAAAGGTTTCATCCGACCAAGTGCATTACCCTAGGGAGCCCCAGTGTTGTTTGTACCAAAGAAGGATGGGTCAGTGCGTATGTGCATTGACTATAGAGCCTTGAATGCAGTAACAGTGAAGAATAAATATCCACTACCACGTATTGATGACTTATTTGATCAACTCAGTGGAGCCAAGGTGTTCTCAAAAATAGATTTGAGATCAGGATATCACCAGGTGAAGGTACGAAAGAAGAACATCCCGAAGACCGCATTTCGCACAAGATATGGGCACTATGAGTTTCTGGTCATGCCATTTGGATTGACCAACGCTCCAGCCATCTTTATGGACTTAATGAATCGAGTATTCCATCAGTATTTGGACCAGTTCGTGGTCGTCTTCATAGATGATATACTTGTCTATTCAAAGAGCCATGAGGAGCACGAGAAGCACCTACGGATTATTCTAGAGACCTTAAAAAGAGAGCAGTTATATGCAAAACTCAATAAATATGAGTTCTTCTTGGACAGAGTTTCATTTCTTGGACATGTTGTTACAGGAGATGGTATTTCTGTTGATCCAGAAAAGATCTCGGCAGTCGAGACATGGCCTATTCCTGAATCAGCAGCAGAGGTGAGAAGTTTCCTTGGACTTGCGGGATATTACCGACCATAGCAACACCTATGACTCGGTTGACTTGCTAGGATCAAGAGTTCATATGGACCAACGAATGTCAAGCCACTTTCGAGGAGTTGAAGAAGCGACTGACTACAGCACCAGTATTGACTATTCTATCAGGATCAGGAGGCTATGTGATCTACAGTGACGCATCAGGGAAAGGCCTGGGATGCGTATTGATGCAGCATGGCAATGTGATTGCATATGCATCTAGGCAGTTACGAGTACATGAAAATAATTATCCAACTCATGACTTGGAACATGCAGCCGTTATATTTGCTCTGAAGTTATGGAGACATTACTTATATGGGGAACGAGTGAAAATATATACCGACCACAAAAGCCTCAAATATGTCTTCACACAGAAGGAGTTAAATATGAGGCAACGTCGATGGCTCGAGTTGATGAAAGATTTTGAGATAGAGCTACATTATCATCCAGGCAAGGCTAATATTGTAGCAGACACGTTAAGCCGAAGGCCAGCAGCTTATTTCTTGACGACGCAGAAGGAATTATTAAAGGACTTGCAAAGTCTTGACATTGAAGTGATGTTACCCGGAGCAGACGGGATACTAGCCAACTTGCAAGTACAATCATCACTAGTAGAGAGAATCAAGGCAGCATTACCTACCGACGCCAGATTCAGAAGATTAAAGGAAATGACAGAGGCCGGTGAGCAGACCGGATTGCGCATTCATGATGACGGGACATTACGATGTGGTAATCGTCTTTATGTTCCAAATGGAGAAATTTGACAAGAGCTAATGGCAGAAGCTCACAGTTCAATATATTCTATTCATCCTGGAGGCACCAAGATGTATCGGAATTTACGACAGCACTTTTGGTGGCATGGAATGAAAAGAGAGAGAGAGCTCGCTTTGTAGCTAAATGTTTGGTATATCAGCAAGTAAAGGCGGAGCACTAGAGAACAGCAGGGTTATTGCAACCACTCCCGATTCCAGAATGGAAGTGGGAACACATCACTATGGACTTCGTCATAGGTTTTCCCAAAAGTCCAAGTGGTAGAGATGCAGTATGGGTAATAGTAGACCGACTCACCAAGTCAGCCCATTTTTTACCTTTTAGAGTTGGCCAATCTACAGAAGCTTTGGCTGACTTATATATGAGGCAGATCGTGAGACTGCACGGTATACCAGTAAGCATTGTATCAGACAGGGATTTACGCTTTACATCACACTTTTGGAGGAGCATGCAAGAGAGCCTTGGAACTCGTCTGAAGTTCAGTACATCTTATCACCCGCAAACAGATGGGCAATCAGAGCGTACTATTGAGACACTGGAGGATATGTTAAGGGCTTGTATGTTAGACTTTGGAGGATCCTGGAAGGACCATCTACATCTTGTGAAATTTTCTTACAACAATAGATATCAGGCAAGCATCCAGATGGCTCCGTTTGAAGCATTGTATGGAAGAAAGTGTAGATCTCCTGTGTGTTGGAGTGACATGGGAGAATGTCAGATTTTGGGACCAGAATTAGTAGTCAACACTGTTGAGACAGTTAAAAAGATACAAGGACACCTGCAAGCAGCGCAAGACAGGCAGAAGCAGTGGGCTGACCTTCACCATCGTCCCTTGGAGTTCAAAGAAGGCGATCATGTCTTCTTAAGGATATCACCTACCAGAGGCACAATTCGATTCGGAGGACGCGGCAAGTTAAGTCCAAGGTATATTGGACCATTTGACGTGCTAGAAAAAGTGGGGGAAGTGGCATATCGACTTGCACTACCACCTTCACTTGAAGGAGTACATGACGTATTCCATGTATCGTAGCTCAGGCGATATGTAGCGGACATCAGTCATGTTCTCAACCATTCGAAAATTACCATTGGGCCAAGCTTGTCATATCAAGAGCAACCCGTGGGAATCCTTGATCGTCGAGAGAAAGTATTGAGAAACCAGTCTATTTTCTTGGTCCGCATAGCATGGAAGCATGGCTCGCCAGGAGAATCTACTTGGGAACGCGAGGATGACATGTACGAATGTTTTCCGGACCTATTCACAGACCAAGGTATAAATTTACTTTGATTAATTATATCTTATACCCTTCTTGACTTTCTACAGTGACTTAGTTTTAATTTCGAAGATAAAATTTTTATAAGTTGGGTAGAATGTAAGATCCCTAATCCTGAAAACTTTATTTTTTTATTTATTAAAAATATCTATTATTTGTATATCTAGAGGTTTATAGAGCCATTATAAATTTTTTCAAATTTATTTTGTAAACCTCCTGATTTTTCAATATTTTCAAAACTGGATTTTTCGGAATTTTTTGGGATTTTTCGGGAATTTTTGCTAATTAAAAATAAGGTGTTTTTGGCATTAAATAAAATTAAATATTTTTAAAGTATATTAAAATATTATGAAAATAATATTTTTGGGTGTAAAATGAAAAACTGGACTTAGGATAATTTTTTGAGAATTTATTGGGCCCCGGACCTATTTTATATCACCTAAAAACTATTATTTATCTATTTATTTATTTTATTATTTAAATTATTAAACCCAGCCCTAAACCGAGCCCAGCCCAGCCCAACTAACCCTACCCGGCCCGTGGGCTATCGGGTCGGGTCGGGTCGGTCAGACCCGAACCCGCACCCGAACCCGCCAGACCCGCTAGCAGTCTCCCCCTCCCCCCGCGCGAACCGCTCCGCCTGCCCGCTTCTGCCGTCGCTCCCCGCGCCTCCGGCCGCGCCGCCCGCTTCCAGCGCCACGCCGCACCTCGCCCGGCCCCGTCGGCCCCTCCACCGCCTCACCCGGAGCCCAGACACCCTCCTCCCCTCTATTTATTCCTCCTCCGGCCGCCTCCCAGCAAACGCTAGCCGCCCCCTCGAATTCCCTCCGGTCACCGCTCCTTCCTCCGGCCGTCCTCGCCAGCGCCGACGCCGCCACCACCGACTCGCAGCAGCCCCGAGCCGGCCTCCCCCTTCCTCCTCCTCCTCCTTCTCCCTTGGCAGCACCGACCCCGAGCCCGGCCTCCCGCGCCCAGCGCCGCCCGCCTCCGGCCGCCTGCCGCGTGCCGCCGCCTCCGCCCGGCGTCGCCAGCGCCGCCCCTCCGGTCCGCCTCCGGCCGCAGTGCCCCAAGCTGCCGTAGCTCCGGCAGCAACCCAGAAACCCTAACCCTAGTTCTTGCGTCGTGTCGGACACGAAGAATTCGCGTTCCCGGAGCCCTGTTCAGGTACCTGTATCTTTCTCCTCGTAGCTTTATTTTTTATTCCGTCTGTTGCATCGTGAATCCTGCGTGACCCTCTCGGTGCCCGTGCAACCCGCTCGGGGCATCGCGTCCTGTGGCGATCGCGAACCGCGATCCAAAAACAGGAAAAACAATGCCCTGATTCACCCCGGAATTGGGTACGCCCCGCCAAACGGGACGACTTGGTCGCGCGCGATCTTCACCGATACGTGCGCGTCGTTGATACGGACGTGTGAGATTTTGCAGAAGTCGATTCGGGTGTGCGTGCACACCGGAATCAACGTGTATCCGCGGACACCGTCCCGTATCCGTCAGTTCTGGAATACGTCCTAACTTTGTGTACACACGTCGGATCAAAACAAAACTTGCACCATCGGACTCGTAGCGATACGCTGGTCCTGTGACCCAAGTTTGGTTCGATTTTGAGAACGTTGACAAAATTGCGTGTCGTGGGCCCCACAGGCTCCACTTGGCGGGTGATTTTGTGATCGGCTCATCGGAATCAAATTCTGGAAGTTCTGTTGTGTTCGTATCATCATTCCTGACCTGTTGACACTAAGTTGGATAGATTTGGAGACCTTTGACCCTGACGCATTTTTTGGTGCAAAGTGGGCCACATGAGGACCCCGTCTTGACCCGAAACTGTCATTTTTGCCCCTGTGTCCAAATTGGACTCAAGGACAGACATTTCTAGCTAATTGATATTTTCTGGATCTGATGGTGATGTTTGTTGCAGCAACCGGAGTACTTCCTGCAAATTCCGCTGAAGTCAGAGCCACAATTGGAGCCGGAACCCCAGGCAAGTGTACCTTGCCAACTCGCAGTGATTCCTGTTATAGTACTTTGCTTGAGTTCCTTGTACATACATATATAATCTTGATTTAACTGTTCAAACCAAGACCGTGTGACTTACTTAGCGTCCGATTATAGTCGGGTGCCAACCCCGTATGCAGAGTTGTGTAAAGTCACATAGACATGGATATCGTGACCCTTTGCATTCTCGTACTTGCATTATCAAGTACATTTTACCCAGGACACCTGACACTATTTATGAGACAGAATCTTTCTGAGATATTCATGGTGATTCTGTATAGGATACAGTTTTCATGACTTATTCCTTTGCTTAGATATTATATGACTGGATGCATTAGTTATGATCTTGTATGGCATGGACATGAGACGTCGTGGACATGAGATGCATGATTACATTGGGTGGGGAGAGTCACACAAACTACAGGTTGATTATATATTATGTCGGCGTCGTAGTCTCCCTTTGAGCTAGACAACCACATGATATCACTGCTACCGGCTCCCCGACACAGAGCTTGTAGTGGTTTCAGCCTGAGTTCTAGTGCTGCTCTCATATTGCATATCTCTTAGATGGTTATATATTCTACCTTATTATTTTATTTATTTCCTGTACTGCATTATTGTGGCTTGAGCTTTCTTGTACCTTGCTATGTCCCCTGAGGACCTAGATCCGGATTATGTCCCCAGGTATAGCCGAAGAGATCCATCCAGAGATACACCGTACAGGAGCACCTCCAGGAGCTGTACCAGAACTTGAGAACGAGATCGTGCCCGAAGACTCCTCCTGAGTATTGGTTTTGCATAGTCAGTTATTTCTGTTTCTATTTCCAGTTCCTTTATTTTTTGTCTATTGCATTGATGTATCAGACTGGTTCTCGGATTGTTCACCGAGACACTTTTATTGAGATTTGATAGTTATTTCTATTTGCATTATTCTGGCATTTAATCTGTGATTATCTGTTGTGGATGAGATTAGTATAGACTGTGACTGGTAACATTTGATCTATTTATTGTTAGACTACAGCTTAAGCATGCCCTGATGGATCCATTAAATTAGGTTGTCCATCGGTGCGTGCTGCTGGCCATTGCCACGTGTCCAGTCCCTCGATATTTTGGGTCTGGGGCGTGACATAGTTTTTGTGGTGGCCCATGCAGGCCTTCGACTAAATTGTTCGATTTCAACTCAGGGACCGAACAGGCCTGCAATAAGAATAGGATAAGTTTTAGGATCTCATCCACTTGGTTGAAACGTTCTTGATATCCATATCGAATTTGAATTAATTTCTTGACTGGCATCCTGCCTTGATTCCTGTGCGCCTCTTATTGTTTATTTTGGTTGCAGGGTTATGGATTCACGAGCGAACGACAAGACTCCTATCAAATCACCACGAGATGTTGTGGTTACCTACGAAGATGAAGTAACACTAGTGGATAGAGGACAATCAGCTCAACGATATGCCTCGAGAGTCCAACACGATGACATTCCACCATCGCCGCAATTTACTCCACCAATGCCCGTAATTCCACCAGGGCAGGCCATGGACGGGAAGATGTTTCAAATGATCTATGCAATAATGCAAGCTCAACAAGAGGATTTGAGTCGCAGCCTAGTAACTGCACTGGAGCAGGCCAACCTACCAGCCCGACGGCCATCAACGGGCTCTATCACTGACTTTCGCCAACTGAAGCCCCGCACATTTTCAGGCAAGAGGAGCCCACTGAAGTTCATGAGTGGCTCACCAGCACTCAACATCAATTAGAAGCAGCCGAGCTTCCAAGAGAACGTTGGATGACTGCCGTCAGAATGCAGTTGACGGACAATGCACATCACTGGTGGCTATCCGAGGAGACACGGCTCGGACCAGACCGAGTCACTTGGGAAGAGTTCTCTAGACTCTTCCAGGAGATGTACATTCCAGCTATCGCTCGATCAGAACTTCGGGACAAGTTTAATCACCTCACTCAGGATACTAAGACGGTGGAAGAGTACAACGCTGAGTTCATTCGCCTAAGTCGCTTTGCCCCAACATTGATCCCGACAGAAGAAGAGAAGGCTGAGAAATTCTTCGACGGACTAAACATTGAGCTACAGAAACTAATTGGATCCGTTGCACCTACTTCGTACTCGGACGTCCTTGCTGCAGCACGACGCATGGAGCGCGTCATCAGGAGAGAGACCAGTCTGAAACGGCCATCCACATCAGCACCAGCCGGAGCACCACAAGAAGAAGTTGCAAAAAGACCTCACATACACCAGCCACCAGAAGCATCTCCACAGGCAATACCTGTCTGTCCATATTGTCACCGACGAGGTCATATAGAGAACAAGTGCAGACGAAAAATGAGATTATATTTAGCTTGCGGATCCAGTCAGCATTTATTGAGGGAATGCCCCGAGCGTCGAGAAGGAGCACCAAGGGTAAACCAACAAGCGTTACCAGCACCGAGGCCAGCCTATCCAGCATTGGGAGCACCGCAAACGGAAGTTGAAGAAGTCCTACCCCCAGCTCCAGGAGGGTATCAGCCGAGGCCACCTTTGATACCCCAGGCACTACTCTTCCAGCAGGCTCAACAGCAACAGAGAAATCGACTGCAAGGACGCGAACAAGCCCTGACGATGACAGTAGAGGACGTGCAGACTCGTGGAGTAGCTAATGCGCGTAAGTGATTCGTAGTTATCTGTTTCTAGTATTGTGTTAGCTCGTGCCTATTGGTTCGCGACCTCAGCCCCAACCTAGTAATTTGAAACTTGTTAATAATAACCTAGTTTTCTAAAATTTGTAGTTCTTTTGCTTTAACAAGTTTTGCTTCACTCTGGAAAGTGCGTAACTTTCATTCTTAGGGAAACGATATTTTTCCTAAGTGTCTTGTGATGTGGTTTCGAACAATCCTTGCAACCGTGTCATCTCTGTTGACCGGTTATTCTTTGATTGCGAGGACACAATCCTCTTAAGGGGGGTAGATTTTAAACCCCCTGATTTTTTAATATTTTCAAAACTGGATTTTCCGGAATTTTCTGGAATTTTTCGAGAATTTTTGCTAATTAAAAACAAGGTATTTTTGGCATTAAATGTTTTTAAAGTATATTAAAATATTATAAAAATAATAATTTTTGGTGTAAAATGAAAAACTGGACTTAGGATAATTTTCTGGGAATTTATTGGGCCCGGACCTATTTTATATCACCTAAAAACTATTATTTATCTATTTATTTATTTTATTATTTAAATTATTAAACCCAGCCCTAAACCGAGCCCAACCCAGCCCAACTAACCCTACCCGGCCCGTGGGCTATCGGGTCGGGTCGGGTCGGTCAGACCCGAACCCGCACTCGAACCCGCCAAACCCGCTAGTAGTCTCCCCCTCCCCCCGCGCGAACCGCTCCGCCGGCCCACTTCTGACGCCGCTCCCTCGCCTTCGGCCGCGCCGCCCGCTTCCAGCGCCACGCCGCGCCTCGCCCGGCCCCGTCGGCCCCTCCACCGCTGTCACGACCCGATTCCGTAGAATCGTTTGAGGCGTCCCCCGAATCGTGACCGCCGTGCTGGCCTGGAGTTGCGCCCGCACAAGACTTTAATGATTTGCATAGCAAGCACATATTCAGAGTACGCAGATAAATTGAAACACAGATTTGAAACATAGAAAAGTTCTCTTTATTGATAATGAACATCTATTACAAACTCTTGAACGAGTTAGCTAATATGCCGAACGGCTTACAAAAGGGATGACTCAAAATGAGATATCAGTCCTGTACATTACATCCCTTTATAAACTCAAAATGATAAAGACCTCCAGGCTGGAGGATCGCTTTGCCACGGAGCTGCATTTGTGTATGAAGAGTTGCAGCTTCTGGCTTCAAAAGGCTTCGAGGGCGCGGTGAAGATGCGCCAACAGTTGGACTGGATCGGGTAGACGACTTCGGCTCCTCGTTCGGTTCGCCTTGGTGCGGAGAACCTGTTTCAACGAGGGTCAGCATATCGAAACATGCTGGTGAAGGCGAGCTAGCCTGACTATACCAATCAACACGTTGTTTTAATGAAGCATGCATATTTGTGGGTTTCTATCTTGCCTTAGTTCATTTACAAGTAAGCAGCATATAGAATTTACTGAAATGAACGTGCCACCGTTCGGTGGATTTTACCTGCCCGTCTGAATGACCTGCACAATACTTACCTTGCCTTTCCTGCTACGGAGACACAAGTTAGTATGCAACAGGTTTAAATATACAGATGATCACTGGCATAATACCACGAAGGACGATTTATAGTCTCAAGACGGACGGATGTGCAACGCGGGTGCGAGCCCCCGCTGCACGCCTTATTTCCGATGATACAGACGACTATACAGACGTTCCATCCGGATCGGATCGGTCCTAGTGCCCCGGCGACCGTTCGCAGGAACCAGATTTCCTTGTGCACAAGTTGTCCGTGATCGCACGTTATATTAACTGATTTATAGCAGATTATACTGTTGAGGCAACACGAATACAGACAAGCAGAATTTTA
Source organism: Iris macrosiphon (assembly GCA_036927795.1). Taxonomy (NCBI): domain Eukaryota; kingdom Viridiplantae; phylum Streptophyta; class Magnoliopsida; order Asparagales; family Iridaceae; genus Iris; species Iris macrosiphon. The sequence continues at coordinate 168,273 of JAYESA010000456.1, forward strand.
TATTGCAGAGCCTCACTGAATAATTAAGCACAATACAGGGTGTGTGTCATACTTAGCACGGTTCATAGAACATTTGTAAACGAACTAGCATACAGGATGATAACCGTTCATAAGTTTGTTGACAAGCATAATAACCAAGTTATTCTCTTTTATCTTGGTTTCTTTTATTATTACTTGGTATCGTTTGATCGGGGCAAAGGAGTGAAGCTTGGAAGCAGGGCTAGCTAATCGGGTTGGTAGCCACTCACTTAGATTTTGGAAAGAAGAAGGAAAGAGGCGCTTCACGACTCCGCTCGCAAGCCACCTACTGCTCGTTCACCTGCACACGAACAGCTCGATTAATCCTTCTTCCTCTCTTTCCAAGTCTCGGAATAGAAGTGCAAGTCAATGAACGAAAACAATGAAAACTATCGAAACCGTTCAAGGAAAACAAGCAAATCCCAAAACCAACTCAAAGCACGAAAGCAACAAGCGACATCGAAAACTGAGGCAATAAAAGATAGCAGCGGAGAGGTCCCTCCTGACTCTGCCGCTAAGCCGATCCTTGGGGCGCAGTCCACTGAATATGGGAATCGATTCCGAAGAAACAAATCCATAACGAGGACGAGTTCTTAATTCAATCTATCCCGATCGAACGATACCGTTTGTGTTTCTTAGCCGCGTTCCCCGCACCGGGGGAACGGGGCACTACAACCGCCTCGCCCGGAGCCCAGACACCCTCCTCCCCTCTATTTATTCCTCCTCCGGCCGCCTCCCAACAAACGCTAGCCGCCCCCTCGAATTCCCTCCGGCCACCGCTCCTCCCTCCGGCCGTCCTCGCCAGCGCCGACGCCGCCACCACCGACTCGCCGCAGCCCCGAGCCGGCCTCCCACTTCCTCCTCATCCTCCTTCTTCCTTGGCAGCACCGACCCCGAGCCCGGCCTCCCGTGCCCAGCGTCGCCCGCCTCCGGCCGCCTGCCGCGTGCCGCCGCCTCCGGCCGGCGTCGCCAGCGCAGCCCCTCCGGTCCACCTCCGGCCGCAGTGCCCCCGAGCCGCCGGAGCTCCGGCAGCAACCCAGAAACCCTAACCCTAGTTCTTGCGTTGTGTCGGACACGTGTCGGACACGAAGAATTCGCGTTCCCGGAGCCCTGTTCAGGTACCTGTATCTTTCTCCTCGTAGCTCTGTTTTTGATTCGGTCTGTTGCGTCGCGAACCCTGCGTGACCCTCTCGGTGCCCGTGCAACCCGCTCGGGGCATCGCGTCCTGTGGCGATCGCGAACCGCGATCCAAAAACAGGAAAAATAACGCCCCGATTCACCCCGGAACTGGGTACGCCCCGCCAAACGGGACGACTTGGTCGCGCGCGGTCTTCACCGATACGTGCGCGTCATTGATAGGACGTGTGAGATTTTGCAGAAGTCGATTCGGGTGTACGTGCATACCGGAATCAACGCGTATCCTCGGACACCGTCCCGTATCCGTCAGTTCTGGAACGTGTCCTAACTTTGTGTACACACGTCGGATCGAAACGAAACTTGCACCATCGTACTCGTAGCGATACGCTGGTCCTGTGACCCAAGTTTGGTTCGATTTTGAGAACGTTGACAAAATCGCGTGTCGTGGGCCCCACAGGCTCCACTTGACGGGTGATTTTGTGATCGGCTCATCGGAATCTAATTCTGGAAGTTCTGTTGGGTTCGTATCATCGTTCCTGATCTGTTGACACTAAGTTGGACAGATTTGGAGACCTTTGACCCTGACGCATTTTTTGGTGCAAAGTGGGCCACATGAGGACCCCGCCTTGACCCGAAACTATCATTTTTGCCCCTCTGTCCAAATTGGACTCAAGGACAGGCGTTTCTAGCTAATTGATATTTTCTGGATATGATGGTGATGTTTGTTGCAGCAACCGGAGTACTCCCTGCAAATCCCGCTGAAGTCAGAGCCACAATTGGAGCCGGAACCTCAGGCAAGTGTACCTTGCCAACTCGCAGTGATTCCTGTTATAGTACTTTGCTTGAGTTCCTTGTACATACATATATAATCTTGATTTAACTGTTCAACCCAGGACCGTGTGACTTACTTAGCGTCCGATTATAGTCGGGTGCCAACCCCGTATGCGGAGTTGTGTAAAGTCACATAGACATGGATATCGTGACCCTTTGCATTCTCGTACTTGCATTATCAAGTACATTTTACCCAGGACACCTGATACTATTCATGAGACAGAATCTTCCTGAGATATTCATGGTGATTCTGTATAGGATACAGTTTTCACGACTTATTCCTTTGCTTAGATATTATATGACTGGATGCATTAGTTATGATCATGTATGGCATGGACATGAGACGTCGTGGATATGAGATGCATGATTACATTGGGTGGGGAGAGTCACACAAACTACAGGTTGATTATATATTATGCCGGCGTCGTAGTCTCCCTTTGAGCTAGACAACCACATGATATCACTGCTACCGGCTCCCCGACACAGAGCTTGTAGTGGTTTCAGCCTGAGTTCTAGTGCTGCTCTCATATTGCATATCACTTAGATGGTTATATAGTCTACCTTATTGTTTCATTTATTTCCTGCACTGCATTATTATGGCTTGAGCTTTCTTGTACCTTGCTATGTCCCCTGAGGACCTGGATCCGGATTATGTCCCCAGGTATAGCCGAAGAGATCCATCCAGAGATACACCGTACAGGAGCACCTCCAGGAGCTGTACCAGAACTTGAGAACGAGATCGTGCCCGAAGACTCCTCCTGAGTATTGGTTTTGCATAGTCAGTTATTTCTGTTTCTATTTCCAGTTCCTTTATTTTTTGTCTATTGCATTGATGTATCAGACTGGTTCTCGGATTGTTCACCGAGACACTTTTATTGAGATTTGATAGTTATTTCTATTTGCATTATTCTGGCATTTAATCTGTGATTATCTGTTGTGGATGAGATTAGTATAGACTGTGACTGGTAACATTTGATCTATTTATTGTTAGACTACAGCTTAAGCATGCCCTGATGGATCCATTAAATTAGGTTGTCCATCGGTGCGTGATGCTGGCCATTGCCACGTGTCCAGTCCCTCGATATTTTGGGTCTGGGGCGTGACATATTTCATGAAGGAGACCCTTTGGACAGTTGCCAGTTTAAACCATGTGCACCCCTATAATTTACAGAATTTTCTATGTATAAATATGTATATATATATATATATATATATTATTAATAAGAAAAAGAAAATAAATAGAAAATAAAATTTCCTATTGGTGCTAACCCAAAACCCGAACCCGCGTATACTACTTCCCTGCGTAAAAATCCACAATAGCAGCAACAGCCGCATAAAATTTTGCTTTCCTTCTCCGCGCGTAACTATAACAACAGCAGTAGCAAAACTACCCCGCGTAAACTCTCTTTCACTGCGCGTAAACCCAACCCGCCTAATTCCTTTCTTTACGCGTAATACCAACCCCTACGTAAAATTCTTTCACTACGCATAAAACCACACCCTTTAGAAAATATCAGCAACAGAAGCAAAACTCAACTTTGTTTTGCTTTCCTGACCTACACGTGTAAGTTTTCCATTGCACCACTCCTTAACACTATTACTAAATAACCCTCAACCGAAACCAAAACCAATGAAAAGAAAGAAAACAACAGCGGCAGTAGTTTTAGTTTCTTAACCACTAAGTTTCCTCCACCGCCTCTTATTCTCTATATATATCCATGCAATGCACCCCAAGTCCTAAAATCTCACTTCCTCAACTAAAAACACTGTTTGGACGTGCACTACCCAAAACTTTTGCTCGGCAAGTATACCTTGCTATTGTACTGCTATTTATATTTCACATGATGCTCTCATTCTGTTTTATTTGTGTATTTGCATTAGACCTATTTTATGAGACTACCCATTATCATGAGTCATTGGTCAGGACACAATATTATACAAGTTATGAGTCTCATATAGATCACGGACTGTGTGACAGGTCTGGCCTCCTGTACGTATGAGCCGTGCGTTAGGAATAACTGCTGATAGAAACTTTGTATGCTAGTAGACCCGGCAGTTATTTAGAGGTTTTATCGTGTCATGGATGTGGCATGCTTATTGACATGTTTATATGTATCTTGTTACGTCCCACTGAGGACTTGGTCCCTTTCCAGATATGGACGAGCAGGAGTACCCACAAGAGTACGGACCTGGACCTGACTCCACGTACCTGGCTGAGGAGGCCATACCCTCAGAGTACTTGTGATTCTTTACCGTTGTTTAGTTATGTTGCTACTTCAGTATAGTCCTTTTGTAGTAGATTTGTTTCCACTTGACTATCAGACTTGATACTCATTTTTGGATATTAAGTATTATTCAGCCTTTATTACTACTAATTGTGCTGTGGATGAGATATAGATTGCGTATGACTTGTTGTGACAGTATGTTACCACTGGTGGATTGGATATTCATGAACAGCGTACGTATGCATACGTTTTCCATATATTGGATTTCGTATACATACGGCTGGGCGTGTTACGTATTCCTAGCCCTACGTATTTTGGGACTGGGGCGTGACAACCTCTTCCCTCTCCTCCAATGGACGGCCGTCACGTGGACGTCACATGGCCGTCACGTGGCGGTTGTAAGAGGATTGTAGGCATTTGGTTGTAGTTATAGCATAGTCTAGAAAAAAAATAGAGTGATGTACTGGTTGGTAAAGTTGTTTATTCAAATATATACAATTTTTATAAATTATTATATTTTCTAACTTCTGAAAAGTAAAGGAAGAAGAGCGATTAACTTACCTCACAGTTCAACGGAAAAAGAGAATGATGCGATGGTTTTTAAAGTTGTTTATTCATATATATATAATTTTTATAAATTATTATAATTCCTATCTTCTTTAAAAAAATTGTTTTAATAATTGTGTGTTAATTATAAAGAGTTAATTGTCGAAATAGTACATGAGGAATATAATGTTTGCTATTTTGATGATCAAACTTTTTTTTTATCAAAATGGTGCATGAGCTTTGCATTTTGACTCAATTAGTGCCTAAAGTAAATTTCGTTGGTATTTTTGAATGAAAATCGATAAAAATGGACATGTGATGGTCAAATGCCCTATTTTTAATAGTTATTTTGTCAAGTTTTTTGTTTTGGACTACTATTTTTAACTATTTTCATCCAAACAAATTTTTTCGAACACTAATATTCTTCTGAAAATGATAGTCCAAAAAAAAAAAAAAAACTTGACCAAAGAACCATTAAAAATATGACACTTGACCATCACATGTCCATTTTTATCAATTTTTATTCAAAAACACTAACGAAATTTACTTCAGGTACTAATTGAGCCAAAATGCAAAGCTCATGTACTATTTCGGCAAAAAAAAAAATTTGATTACCAAAATGACAAACACTACATTCTTCATGTATCATTTTGACAATTAACTCAATTACAAATTAATAAGATTTACAAAAATAGATATTCAAATGTGTTAATAAAAACAGCTTATGTTTTCTTTATTTGCTATTTTATTATTTACTAATTATTAAATGTTTTTGTCTGTGTTATTATTTGTGATAATTCATAATTATTAATACTGTTGAAAAAATAAGATAAATGAATGTGTTTGAAATGGGATAAAATGACCTTTTTTCAAACTCTTTTCTCAACTATCAATTCCTTACAAACCAAACACAAGGAACTAAAAAAATTACACTTTTCCACTGCAACAACAATTCTACTAATTTGTAAAAAAATTCACTTCTAACCTCTATTTATTCAAAGTATCCAAACGAAAGAACTCATAAAATAGACATACACATGACGTGCATATGCAATATATACAAACTTCGTCGAATCAAACCTAAGTGCATTACTATGCTAATCTTCCCACCCCACAAAATATATGGAGAATTAATAAAATAAATAAAAATAAATAAATAGAAGTTCTTAGAAAGGATTGTTTTTGTTTTTTACAAGAAACTTCCTTTATAAGAGTGTATTTATTTTTTAGCAAAATATATATATATATATATATATATATATATATATATATATATATATATATATATGGTTTATTTTTAATGTTTTTGGAGTTTGGTCGGGTGGTTTAAGTAGGAGTGGATGGGAAGTAAGTAAAAAAAAAATTATAGCAATAATGCACAACCGGAGAACACCCCAAAAAATAACAAAAAATATATCTCTACTTTTTTATTGAGGATTCAAAATATTAAAAAAATAAGTCGTCTAAGCTGTTTGTAAATACTCAAACCATTTATTTAAAAAAAAATGTTACGTAAAAAAAAAATTGTTGAAAAATTTAATTTGTTATAAATAACGTCATGAGAAATTGAACTTGACAAATCAAAAAGAATGTCTCCCACCTTAACCACTTGAGCTAAAAAATATATTTAATTATAGTTATATAATATTATATAGTTAAATAATTAGTTAAAATTTATTTAATTTTTAATTACGTAAGGATATACGTACAGCTTAATATGCTAGCTGTTTTAAGACTTTTTATAAAGAGTATAAATATATTCATAATAAATTATAATTAAAATATTTTTATAATATTTTATAATATTATTAAAAAAAATTATTTTTTGTGCAACATACATGCATTTATTAGTAAAATTTGAAGAAACATCCTTGTATAAGATATTTCATGGACAAGTACAAAAATGTGCGTTTAATTTTGAGTTGTAGTGGCAGGCGAAAAGTCAGCTAAAACGTTCTTAGCATATACGTTCTAGCTCTTTCTCTATTTGTTAAATTTTCTCTATTGGTAGATGTTAATTTTATCGCACTCATGGGACGTACATATAGTTCACATAGAAGGATTCTAGTCCAACTAAAATTTGTTTATTTTTTCATTTGGCACAAGGTCACACACTCCTTCAAATGTTCTAGCTTAGCCCAAATTTATTTTATCCTAGTCTAAGAGCATCTCCAATGCTTTTGTCTTGTAATGTCTGACAAGACAAAATCTTGTTTATGTGGCAAGAATTCATTTCCAAAAGTCAATTAGGAAGAAACTCTCTGCAATGCAAAATTTTGAGATACTAATTTTTGTTGATATAAAATTTAAATAAATAAAAAATTTATTAAAATACAAGTATATTACTTTTTTTTTTTTAAGATATTATTATTATTTATTGATGATGTAGAATAAAGTTATTGTAAAATCTATCTAGATCTAAAAAATTAATTTTACATTGTTCTTGTCATGTCATTGTCACGTCAACTTCACAACTAATTTTACATTTGCATTGAAAAAAAGTTTGATATAAAAAGAGATGAGAGAGTGTCTCTCTGTGTGTGTGTGTGAGAGAGAGAGAGAGAGAGAGGAGAGATGAGAGAGTGTGAGTGAGAGAGAGGAGAGAAAAGTTAAAAAAAAAAAAAATAGAAAAAGAAAAAAAACCGTTCTTCCAAAGAATATTTTCTTGTTTATATATATATATATATATATATATATATATATATATATAATAGAACTTTTTATTTTTCTAACAAAAAAACGTAAAACGTTCTTAGAAAGGACATTATGATGTTGTTACTGTAAATTTTTAAATTTTAATATTTTTATTAAAAAAAAATTAAATATTTTTGTTCTGAACTAAATTTTTGGTATTTTTTTTTTCAAACTGACAGGATGCTGTAAGTCTTATCTCAGTATAGTCTAACTATTCAATCCACGAAGAATAGTCTATTACTTTAAAAAAAAAAAAATCAAAAAATTATTTTTAATTCAGTACAAGACAATATCGATTCCGGGCCCCTCCTTGGGTGGTGACGGTCCTTCTTTTGGTTGCTAGTACGTAGCGATCTATGTAGAGATATTTTGTGCAAACCCGGATCTCTCTTTTCCTTTTTTGGACGTGGGGTAGTGTCTGTTTATGGTAGGGGTTTCATTGACGTGCAGCATTTTGCTTTCCCTACTACTACTACTACTACCACCCACCCACTCGCCCAGACCCCCGTCACTCTCTCTCTCTCTCTCTCTCTCTCTCTCTCCTGGCTGCTTGCACGGGACCTTTTCCTACGGGTCGGGGATGTTGCTTTCAACGCCATCAACTTCTGGTACGTACGTGATTGAAACATATATATGCTTTGTTGACCACAATTTTTTTTTGGAAAATAATATTTGGCTTGCGATCTCGAACTACAAATCGTAATCGTGAATCATGCGTCAGTACTCCAATTTTTTTTTTATTTGCATGAGTGTTAGATATGTTTACCATGTGATTCAACAAAAGCAACTATTTTCTTCTTCTTTTTTAGTTCCACATGGGAAAGGAGAAGTCATTCTCCTTTCCATATATTGTTTTACTTCTCTTAGTGGGTAAGTGGGCTTAGTAGGGGATGGACTAGATCTCACCCAACCTGCGAGCGGGTGCGCGATTTAATGCGCATTTTTACGCGTTTATTATTCGCACACTTTGCGCGCTTGCGCGCCGCGGAACAGACATGGTTACCAAGGTAATTTTTTAACTTATTTTATTTTATTTTTTATTTTTGTTTGGTGGGGTGGTTGCTCTTCCGCGGAACCGTTCTCATGTAATCCCGTTACGGAAAGAGTGGGATATGCTACGTGAGAGATATATCAAGGACACGATCCTGAGATCTGAAAAAAATAGAAATCAGTTTTTCCTTCTCTCTCTCGCTCTCTGTTCGGAATGAAAGAACAATCGTACAGAGGCGAAATAGAAAAGGAAAACAGCAGAACCTAAATTCCTCCAAAAACTTCTCCGTCCAATCTCTATTTTTCGGACAAAGTTGTGATCGTTCGTGGGATTCGCCACCGGGTACACGGTGAAGTGAATCAAAGGATTCGTTGTATCTCGGAGATAGATCGCCAGGAACCCACTACACTGTTCGTGGGACGAAATTATATTCTAAAGACATCGTGTAACGTGACTCGAATTCTCTACAATTTCTTGTCTTTAAATTTACCTCTTTCAATTTGCATTATTTAGAAATTATTCCAACAAGTCCATTGCCGTTGGACAGTAAATATATAATGCTAACACGTAACACTATCCTATTCTTTTCTAGCAAATATCTTCAGCATCATTTCTTAATTTCTTAGAATAATGCTAAGTTTACAACCAAAGGCTTACAACCCTTTTACAACCTCTCTTTCTCACCCTGACAGGTGGGTCCCACCTGGCCCCACCTGTCAGTGACTATGGTTGTAAGAAGATTGTAAACATTTGGTTGTAACTGTAGCATTACTCAATTTCTTAATGGAGACCTCAAGTACAGCTGATGCATGGTTGAGACTTGCCTTGGTAACCATGTCTGAGTACTTAAACAAGGTAAGGCAAGGCTAGGCCAGATGTCAATGTTCATGGCCATATTTCGAGTCTGATGGATATATACTGTAGGAAACTAACACCTGTTTTGTTGCAAACTTATATATTGCAGCTTTACGTCCCTGCATCAAGATCATCTTCAAGTAAATTTATCAGCTCTGCCTAACAGACCGACCGAACGGCCAGTCCGAAAGCTGAACCGCAGTCTGACGTGACGGATTTTGATTGGTCGGGGGTGAGGCCGAAGATTTGCGAGGCGGTCTGGGTCCTGTTGAAATCCGTCACGTCAGCATCTGTTAGGCATCAATGTAAGTTTATAGTCTATGTTATAGATGTATGCTTACAAGCAATCTATTAAAAGTCTCAAACCGGAGATCGATTCAATCAGAATACTAGGTTGGATCAGATTGGTCCAACAAATAGATTAATTCGGATTGAACCAATTAAATAGACTTACAATTTTGCATAGAATTATCACACAATATACAACTGCATATATGCTAGTTAAATGTTGTGCATGTTTACTATAGTAGAATTAGTCCAAACATATTAACTTTATTTGTACGTAAAGTCCAATATAAGAGACAAAAGTCATACTCAGACCGTTTTAAAATCAAACTGGACCAAACGATTCGGTGGTCTGACCGACCGGATCGATGAGGTTGACCGAATTTTGAAAAAAAGAGCAAAATAGTGGATCGATATTAAACTAGCTTAAACAGTTACTGATTTACGATTTGACCGGTTTAACCGATCGGTCCAGTCCGATTTTTAAAACACTGTATGTCATAATAAGCAATCAGCTTTTAATCATCCTCTTAATTAGTGGATGATAACCTACTACCCCCCCCCCCCCCATACATCAGTGTAACAACATTTGCTGCTAGACAAACTAAGAGGCTGTGATAGACACGTTTACTTGTAGCAAACCAAACAATGCCTCCCGAGCCAAAGTAATAGGAAAGAAACAAACTCAAGAACTTAGGCAAGATAAACTATCGGGTTGTTTGAATGAAGAGTTGTTTGGATGAAGATTTTGTACTCTTTAAAAAAAAAAAATCTATTATTTTTTTTATGAAAAAAGAATTTAATATTTTTATATCTATATTTGGTTAGATTAGGTTGAGAATATAAAAAAAAATTTAATTTAATTTATTTAGTTTCTCATAAATACTTTTTTATGTTTTTATTATCTAAATTTACATGTTTGGGATATAAGTTAAAATTTTGAAAGTAAAATTAGGATGTTATTATCTAAACAAAATATTCAAACAACATTTCTAAGAAAATAAAACTATTCCCAAGGGAGAGCAGATCTGTTGTCCCCTATTTATGTCCCTTATTTATGTTCCCTCTCTATTACATGTGAGCTCCTCTCTTTTAATATCGGCTGGGGCCCACATGTAATAGGGTGGGAACAGAAATATGGAACAAAATTAATGGGACAGCATATCTGCTCTGTTTCCAAGAGGGGGTCTTGAAAATTATGTTTCCACAACAATTATGATATGAAGTCCCTCATATTCTCCCCTAATTTCTAATCTTATATATATCAAACAAGGATAAAGAATCTAAAATTTATTTTCAAGTTTCCAAAACTTGAACCAAACTTCCCCTATGGATTGAAGCAATTCATGTCCTTTGGTTCTACCCCCAGTAATATATAGCTTGAAAGGTGTTAGTCCGGAGACTTAACCAAAGATGTAAGAACGCGTGGTCAAGATCAGAGGTTCAAACAAAAAATTTTACTCTAACTATTGTCGATTTTCACGAAGAACTATATAAGGATTCTGATTACAACTCGCTCTCAAGATTACAAAAGAATCAGAATTAACCAAACTTCTCGTTATTCCTTACAATCGCAGTTGCAACGGACAGAACAGAGTTACAATAAAATGAAAACTACCTTCATTCTTCCTTGCAACGCAGTTGCAATCAGACAGAACGAACCAAGAAAAAAATCGAGAAGAAGACAGAATAAAAAATTATTCTTGCTGGGACGGTGAAGACCACCGTTACTCAAAGCAAGATTCGTCATCTATCGACAATAAGCTCCCAAGAGCCAGCAAGTTCACAAGAGAACTTCTGGAACACTCGTAATCACCTCTTTGTATGACTCGAACGGACCCCTTTGGACTCCTCTATCTCAACTTTTTAGTCTATCTCAAAAGGAGGCTAGAGGGCTCTTTATATAGGGAATGATGGAAGTCCATCCTCCTCTTCCTTCCGATGTGGGACTAAAAAGCCAATATACAAAATTGATATCCCACAATCGCAGCCCAATGCATAGCCCGCTCGGCGCCCGTTCAACACCCGCTCAACGCTCGTCCAGCATCCGTTCAGCACCCGCTCATGCAACACGCGCATGCAACACAGGTATGCAACGAGCGCACGAGCGCAACAACAACGCACAAGCGCCTTGCGACGATGCTGACGTGCTAAGTGCAAAGTGCGCCAACAAAGCGCCACTTTGCGTCCTTGAGTCCGAGTCGCTAAGCCCCTTTGGGACTTAGCTCCTATGAAAATAATTCCAAGAGCATGAAAAAAAAGCATAACTGCTTTCATGAGGAGTTAATCATTTTTTTCTCCTAGAAAAACACTCCCACATGAAATCCATGTGCCCCACCATACCCCATGTGCACACCTCAACTCATACAAAATATTATATTAAGATACCCACTTGGTGGTGTAGCCAATATGGGACTATCTTTGCTAGTCCAAAGGCAAAAATATCAACAACCTCCCACATATCCCAATATATATGGGTTGAGCGTTCCCCACAGTGACTGTCCATCATGCATTATGATAGATGTCGCTTCGACTTGAATCTTCCCGCATGGGTCGAACAACAGTATGATACAAGAATAGACTAAGCCTTGAATTATGCACCATAGGTGCAATTCTTCTCACTCACACAATGACATCGGCTGTGCTTCTAGTTGCACATTAAAGGCCATGTGCACGCCTGATTTTGGTGTATGTATTTTGGACGTCTACAAATTTTACCTTAAGAGACGGCCTATATCTCTTTCCATACACTCTAGGTGAGTTCTTTTAAAGAGTCCTTGGCATGAAGCCTCGAGCTTCCTTGCGGTGCTACTCCGCTATGACATAGCCCAGAGACGAGGTTAAACCTAATCGTGGTGTCATGCCACTGTAGCATGAGGTCCCAGCCTCTTTGTAGTGCCAAACTACTCAGCATGAAGCCTTGCGCTTCCTTGCGGTGTTATGCCACTGTTACATGGCTCGCGTAGCCGAGGATTTATATCTCACTACTAAATTTTGTCCAATTAGCGACGTCCTTAGCGACGTCAGAGTAAAATGTTGCCAATTCCTAAGAATTTAGCGACTCCATTTAAAAAAGTCGCAAAACGTCGTTAGTGGCGACGTTCAGCGTCATCCAGCGACTATCATTATTATTATGGAAATAGACGTCGGTAATAGTCGCTGAACATTGCTAATATTTTAATTACAGCAACGTATTAAGCTACATTGTAATAATTATGTCATAATATATTAAAAAATAGCGACGTTTAGCGATTCCTACTTTATACGTCGCTAAATTGTTTAATATAGGGTTCTGATTTTTCATTTCTCCCGTTCACTTTCATTCGCAAAATTTTGAAACCCCACACCCCTCCGGCTCCGTAACCCCCTCCAGCGCTCCGGCCCCCCTCCCCAACATCGTGCTCCCCCCCGGGTCCCCCTCCGGATCTCCCCCTCTTTGCTCCAGCCCCCCCTTCGACTCCCCCTTTGTGCTCCGGATCTCTCCCCTCTGTGCTCCGGCTCCCCCCCTCTGTGCTCCGACTCCCTCCCCTCTGTGCTCCGACTCTCCCTCCGCCTTCAGCTCTCCGATCAGTCAGCGCCCCTCCTCAGTCAGGTAAACCCTAACCCTAATTCTCATGACACCGATATAGTCATTCATAGAAATTTTGACACAGACACACACACCATAATTATTCTCACATTGGCACGGACACACTGACATGGAGTGTGTGGGGGGTGGGGGTGTGTGTGTGTGGGTGGGGGTGTGTGTGAAGTGACTAGTGCCTTATAGACTATTCGAAATGACACTGTCATGGACATACTGACACTAACACTGACACGAACATACTACAATGGGAGGTGAAGGCCTACAGGTGATATGCTTGTGCTACAAATTAAGGTTTGTGAACTTAAGAATCATTTATAGAGATTGCTTGCTAGTTTTCTCCACATACGAACATATTCTTTAATACTTTAAGGCAATTGTACCCTCCTGATATTTGGATTGGGGTTGGATATAATCATGGTTAATTTTCGGATATTTAGGTAATCATAAGTGTCGATTTTTAACTATGATATAGGTTGTTTGATATAAATTTGGGTATGTGTTTTAGTCAAGATATTGTGTTTGGGTATGGGTAGTACCTTGTGTGTTTGTGTCAAGTGTATGAGAGTCCACGTGTTCCTTGTGTGTATGTGTGTGTGTTTGTATATCAAGTGTATGAGAGTGTCCAAGTGAGAGGTGTGTATGTGTATATGTTTGAGTGAGGGATGAGTGAGCTAGTGAGGATTAATAATCTATATAGATAGATACATATATAAGGGTATAAAAATATACAGTTTTTGTTATAAAATACATACTGACACAGACACGACACACACATACACTGACACAGACACGACACACTATCACAGACACACGCACTGAGACAGACACGACACACACATACTAACACAGACACGACATGATATATATCCATGTAATTAATTAATATACCATATTAACACACAATTTTGTTGTAAAATATTATTGCATGTGTGTATTTAACTTAATTGATAAATGATAGTTGTGATCATCCTAAATAGGGTTTTTATATATGTATCGGAGAATCAAGTCGGAGATTTTACTTATGCATTAATGTAGTGATCCTAACCCTAACCCTAACCCCCCCCTCTCTCTCTCTCTCTCATACACACACACACACACACACACACAGATACGGACATGATATTTGATAGCGGATACGACACATACACATACATAGACATGACACGGGCACGACATAGACACATACACTGACACGATATGTCACTGACACGACACGGGACATGACACATACCCTAACCCTATCTCTCTTTACTGACACGACACAGGACATGACACAGACCCTAATCCAAAGTCGAGATACGACACCGACTCTAACCCTATCTGAGTTAATAGGACGCTGTCTTGGGTATCAAGTGAGGTGTTGTGCAGTGCACACTTGTGCACAGTGCAGTGAGGGTGTATGTGTGTGTATGGATATCTCGGTGCTGCGGACACTAACCCTATCATAATCCTAACTCGGACACACACACGCACGTGGACACTAACACTAACCCAAACTCGGACATGAAGACACACTAATACGCATACACTAACCCTAACACGGACACGAACACACACATATTTGTATCATGTCATCTCATGATACGTATGGTAAAATTGTAGGACACATGGATATAAAATGTTAGGACACGATATCGAGGATAAGGTTGTAAGTATTTTATCGGACACGGACACACGCATACATGTTAAGTGTGGATATCCATGAGTGTATCAGTGAGTGTCAACTATGTATCCTGGACCAAAAAAATTGACACTGGATCATCCATGACTTAACTTTTAATTAGAAAGTCATGGCCTAAACAAATTTCAAATGTGGATATCCAGGATACAGAGTTGGCACTCACTGATACACTGCAATATGAGTATCTAGGATACAAAGTTGAACGAAGAAGTATCAGTGCTAGGACTAGGTGTATCAGTGCATGTAATGTATTCCTGAGTATTCTTATATGTGTGTAGATGAGTAGGTGTATAACATAATTGGGTATTCCTGAGTATCAATGCTAGGACTAGGAGTATCAGTGCATGTACTGTATTTAAACGAAGAAGATACATTTTCAGAAGAGGGTTGAAAATATCAATATGAAATCCATTTAGACTTGTGACATGTACTACAATTTAAACTATTTTCTTGAATGATGTCTATTCATCTTTGCATATCTGGAGTGGGTGTCATTTGGATAATATACACTACCAAATATTCACATGAGTATATACTTGAACGATATCTATTCATCTTTGTAGAAGTATCTAGAAATGGATATGAATTACTATCTGCGTCATCGTTGGTGGATGTACAACCGTCATCCTGATGACATGTGCGGTATGCGGAATGAATTCATAGAGGGTGTACAGTAGTTCATGCAGTTCGCTAAGGCGTTCGCTCAGTACATGGACGTTACCAAAATTAAGTGTCCGTGTGTGAGATGTCACAACTTTGAAATATCATCCAGAAATGGAAGTCACATATCATTTATACTCGAAGGGTTTCACGTCAAATTACTATCTGTGGACCACGCACGGAGAACTCGTGTCTTTAGCATCAGAGTCGGAGCCTTATGTGGAGCCGTATATGGATGTCCACGACTACGCTGCTTACGACGAATTATGGGTGAACATAGTTTTTGATTCGGCGGGGCCTAGTTTCGATCCTGACAATCATGATGCAGCTGAGGAGGCACCGAATGCCGATGCTATGAAGTTCATGGAGTTGCTGGAGAATGCAAGGACTCCATTATATCCTGGTTGTGAGGATCATTCACCATTGGAGGTGGTTACAAGATTGTTGAGCATCAAGTCTGATTTTAATATGTCGCAAGAATGCTATAACCGACGGATGGATTTGATTATAGAGATCTTGCCAGAGGGTGCTAAGTTGCCTAAAGACTTCTACCGATCTAAGAGGATGGTGAGATCGCTCTGGATGGGATACGAGAAAATTAATGCATGTTACAACGGGTGCATATTGTACTACAAAGACGACAAGGATGAAGACGCGTACAGATTATGTGGTGCTGATCGCTACAAGACCACTGGTAGAGGAAAGTCTGTCGGTGCAAGAAAGCCTACTGATTTGATGCACTACTTGCCTTTGACGTCGCGGTTGCAAAGGTTATTTATGGTGAAGGAGACTGCAAAAAACATGAGTTGGCACAGGCGGAAATAAATCGAAGGAGTATTGGATCATCCATCCGATGGAGAAGCATGGAAGCACTTTGATCGAGAGTATCCAGATCTTCGAATCCGCGTAATATCAGAATGGGGCTCTCCTCCGACGGTTTTATCCCATTCAGACTTTTGGGCTCCCAGCATTCGTGTTGGCCTGTAATCGTCACTCCGTACTATCTACCACCTTAAATGTGCATGAAGACTCTGTATATGTTCCTAATCATTATTATCCCGGGTCCGAACAATCCGAAGAGGAACATCGATGTGTATTTAGAGCCTTCAATAGATGAGTTGAATCAGCTGTGGAAAGTAGGTGCTAATATGTACGATATTTCTAGAAAGCAAAATTTTCAGATGAGGACAATACTTATGTAGACCATCAACGACTTTTTGGCCTATAGAATGTTATCGAGATGGAGCACTCATGGTCGTCTCTTATGTCCGTATTGTATTGACCGTACTAAGGCTTTCCGTTTGAAATATGGAGGCAAACCGTGCTTCTTCAATTGTTATCGATAATTTATGTCGAAGGATCATCTGTACCGGAGGAACATGAATGCTTTTCGTGCGGGCGTTGTGGAGAAGGCCAATCCACCGCCAAGGTAATCCGGATACACGATATGGAAAGAGGTAAAAGCGGGGCTCGTCCGGGCGGCGCGAGTCGGCTGGAAAGGAGGGAGGGAGGCTCTGGAGGGGAGCTCGGAGGCCGGAGCGGGGAAGGCTGGAGAAAGGAGGAGGGAGCTCGGGAGCGGGTCGCGGCGGATCAGGCGTGGGGGTGGCCGGAGTAGGGTTCCGGCGGGAGGCTAGGGTTTCGGTTTGGGGGAGATGAGGGAGGAGGTAAGGAGGAGGGGTTTAAATAGGGGGATGGTGCCGGATGAGGGGGAGAGGGGGAGGCGTCGTGGCGTGGGGCTCGGGCGGGTCAGGCGCGGGCTCCGGCGACGTGGCCAGAGCCGCCGGCGGGGGATGCGGGGAAGTAACGGGTGAGGGAGAAAGTTTCAACGGGTCGGGTCGGCCGGGTTCGGGTCTGGCAGACCCGGCCCGACCCGTTAGCTAAACGGGTTTGGGCTTGCGGGTTCGGGTCACGGGTTGGACCCGGATCCGACCCGCAGCAAGGGTTTGGGTTGGGCTTGGTTTGACTCGGTTTGGGTTTTTAAATAAAATTAGTTTTCAGGTGATTAAAAATAGGTCCGGGGCCCAATAAATTTCCAAAAAATTATCCTAAGTCCAGTTTTCATTTTTCACAAAAAAATATTATTTTTATAATATTTTAATATATTATAAAATCATTTAATTTTATTTAATGCCAAAAATACTTTGTTTTTAATTAGCAAAAATTTCCGAAAAATCCCAAAATTTTCTGAAAAATCCAGTTTTAAAAATCTTGAAAAATCAGGGGTTTACATAACCACACTTAGAGAATCATTAATAAGACGCATCCCACAATCTAGATTCTAGATTTAAAATATAGGAACTCATTTTGTAGAATAGTAAATCTTATTTCTAGTTACAGTTTCTATATTTTGGGTCTCATACCACCCATGGGAGCTATAGGTTGGACCTCACAATTTTTAGATTGTAGGAATCAATTTTGTAGAATAGTAAGTCCCAATTTGGAGCCAACTTTCTAGATTCTAGATTTTATATTTTTTTTCACATCAATTTTTGACCACACAATCATTGGAATCGAAGCTCACTCTACCATTTACTACTTTTCTTATACAAAAGTCCCAACTACTAATGATGCTCTTAGAAATTACAACAATTCAAACTGATTAGGTTTCCAAGCCACAAAACCACGTACAATTGGCAGACCACACAAAACAAGTAAATAAAACCACATAAATAACCATTGTCCATGTCCAAACATATTAAGACACACAATAAAAAAGGTTTCAAATAACATCACACATTATTTTGACCCCCCTCCCAACCCCAACCCACCCCCCCCCCACCCCCCCCCCCCCCCCCCCCCCCCCCCCCCCCCCCACACACCCAATTGGAACAACCCCAGGAATTGGAGAAAACGATAGTCCGTGACAAAAGACGATGCATGGGGGTGGATGCTACGAAGTCATTTATCAATGCCGATACTCTGTGCTAGGACCTCCAGTGCTCCCCCTTGCACCGATACGCTGTGGGGTGTCATTTGCGGTTGTTGAAGTTCCTTCTGACAAAAATAAATGTTAGTGAATATTTGATGACTTAAAAGTGTTAAGGTCCTTACTGCTTCACCAAAACTCCCTAACGGTGGTGAGGTTTAGGTAAAGTGCTTTTTAGTAAGCAGGGCTCGCCCAAGGGTTGGATTGTCTTAATCGGTGCTAATTTTGGTTGCTCTTTGACTCTTATTGTGAGCTGGTCCTTGAGTCACCCGCGACTCAGACTTACTTCAGGTCTTGTTAGGTCTGGAGGGTTGTCCTAAGCAGAGGAGGGTTATCTAGATCCAAAATCTTGTCGGATTTATTCATGGGCCGACCCTGTTTAGTAAGTGGTGAGAGTGATTAACCTGTTCCCAGTTGATTTTTGAGAATTTCAAAATCTTTAGCCAGGCAAGCCATTTCATGCTTGTGCTTTTTCACGCCAATTCTGTTATGACCTGAGTCTGTCGATT